>DF360818.1:102691-113051 GCA_000787875.1 Solanum virginianum | reverse complement strand
TATTTCTTACTCTACTTGCTTTCAATTTCATCATAAATTATATAATAATTTCATGCATTTTAATTTATTTTTCTTGATTTTGACATAGTATTAAATTTTAAAATATTTTAAACCTTACAATTTTAAATTACATATATATAGAATATATTAAAATATAATTTGATTTTCTTATTTTGAATACACAATAGAAAGTTAGATTTAAAAAATTATAAAAAATCCACAAGACATTCTTTTAAAAATAAACTAACAAAATTTAAATAAAAACATAGTGAAACAAAAGGAGTATGCTTTTTTTTTTGTTTGTTTGAAAAACTATGTCGTCTTATATGTTATCAAATCATCTAAAATATAAGTAGTAATACATAGCTGAAATCAATAATTTAGAAAATTAAGTGATAACTTGTTGTACAAAGATTAAATGATATTAAGGGTGTAAAAGATACAATAATATTAGTTAAAACACTTTACTATTTCTCCACCATCCCTTTTACTTTCTTCGATCCATTTTATATAACATCATTTTATTTAATTGTTCTAATATAGTAAAGTGTTTTTTTTAACGGATTAAAAAGAAAAGTACGCCACACAAAATGGAATAGAAAAAATAGTAGCCAAGTATTGACTCGTAAATCTTTTAAGAATGAACTTGTTAAGTGCTTTGTTTTACTAAATTGCACATTTTAACTATGCTTTTGAAAATATAATTTGACAATGAACACTACCCTCCCTCCACCTCATGTTAAAAAAATAATTATTCAAAATTCAAAAATATTATTGAATTTTTTTCATAATTACTTTTCATTTAAAGATATTTTTACTTTCTTATATTCCTTTTTAAAAAAATCTAAAAATAATCAAGACGAGAATAGTAAAAAATAGTCTTTAAATATTTTTCTTAAAAAATATAACTGTATCATACACCAATAACTTACTTAATATGGATTAAAGGAAGTAACTTGCTCATCTTTTTCCGCATGGCTAAATAAATAATGCTCAACAAATGCAATGTGTTTATTTTTATTTTTATCTTGGTATTAGGTATTTTTCGTGGAGTCCAATTAATTTTTATTTATTTATTATTGTTGTTGAGATAAAAGAAGACTTTATTTAAATTCCAGACATTCAATTATGGGAAATGTAGGATTAGCATTAGAGCTGTCAATATGGGCTGATACATCTCATTCAGATTAGACGTTTTGGAATTTGATATGTCAGGTCAGGCTGATTCATTTTTTGTGGGGACTAGAAACAACAAGTTATGTTAAAAAATGTCCTCATAAGAGGTGGTCTTGATATAGAGCTGTCAATATGGGCTGATACATCTCATTCGGATTAGACGTTTTGGAATTTGATATGTCAGGTCAGGCTAATTCATTTTTTGTGGGGACTAGAAACAACAAGTTATGTTCAAAAATGTCCCCATAAGAGGTGGTCTTGATATTTTACCCCTCATAAAAAATATCTTATAAAAATACCCACATAAGAGGTGTATTTTGATTCAACTTAAAATGGAAAAAATGACATTTTTATAAGATTTTTATTATAGAGGGCAAAAGATCAAGACTACTATATTTGGTGGACATTCTATGTAAATTTTCTGAGAAAACAACTAGCCCAACCCATTAGTACATGGGTTGTAGGCCTTGTTGGGTCAGCCCATATTTTAATAAATATTTTTTTATATATTTTTAAATTAATGTATAATTTAAAAACATTATAATAAATAGCAATAAGATAATATTACATGATATTAGTGTTATTGCTACATATTATAAAAATATAAATTGTATCTAAATTTTAATATTTAAAAATTTTAAATCAATTTTGAGTTTGGACTCTTATTATTTTTAATACTCTATTTTATTTTTATTTTTATTCTTTTTAATTTGACCTATGAATCGGCCCAACCTATATTAAAGCTCTACAAATTAGTAGGTTTATTCGAATCAAACTAAAAAATAAAAATTTATTTTTTAAATAGACTTCAAAAATTTTAATTTGATCTTACTAAATTACGAATTAGATCAGATCACCCGACATACCCCATCGAACGGACTTAGCCCGTACTCTAATTAGCATACAGGTATAGAAGGACAAGTATACAAAGTCAAAGTTAGGATTATGGTGCTCCTAGGAGGATGCAAAATCTTTGACCACAAGAAATATTCACACTTGCTAAGTCAAACAACATGTTGGTTAATTTCTTAGTGTCAACTCCCATTTTATTTTACTTGACTTCAATTTTTTAAAATGGACATTATATTTTACTTATCTATAGTAACAAATTAAATACTTTCTTTTTGTTTTTCTTGATCATATCTTTAATATTAAATAATTATATAAAATTAATATGAGATAATTAAAATTTTAAAATATTATTAATAAAATTAATTTAGTAAAATATATTTTTACTTAAAATTTTCTTAAGAGGTGATCAAATTAATAAGAACCAAGTGAAATGAAATTGATGGAATATATATTACTCCCCCTCTCCATCAATAATTATTCATTATTGACATTTCATATTCTTTAAGAAATAATAAATAATAAGGCTTATTACCGTCCTTTGAATATATTAATCTTAATGTTTTTTGAAAAATGTATCTGATACCCCCTTATCCCAATTTAGTTGTCAAAGTAATAAGTGACACATCCTTTAAGAAAAAATTATTAAAGTACAACTAAAATAGTCCTAATAAATATTGTACTTTTTGAAAATTGTACTCTAACAAATAGAATTTCACATTTAAGAGTAGTAATTACTATGAGTAAAATTGGAAAAAAGTACTTTCTCCGTTCATTTTTATTTGTCCTCTATTGATTTGACACAGAGATTAAAAAGTAATAAATTATAGGATAATTTTACCAAATTACCCTTTGAAGATTATAAATACAAAGTCTTGAAAAATGGAATAGTGAAATGACCATAATTAATGATGAGGGTAAATTAGGAACTAAGTGTAAAATTATCTTTTGATTTCATAAAGTGGACAAGTATTGTTAAACATTCCAAAATAGTATAAGTGACAAGTAAAGATGGACGGAGGGAATAGTTAATTGTTTCTTTATTCATTAAATTGACAACTAATTTGAGACAATTATTTTTAGTTACCTTGACAACTAAATAGGAACAGAGGGAGTATTAAATAGTACTCCCTCTATTCATTTTTACTCATCACTGTTTGACTTGGCACACTCATTACGAAAATAACTATTGACATATGTACTTTACCACACTACCTTTATTAATTGATGTTTAATATTAATTAGATTTTGGAAAATAATAGATAATATTAAGGGTAAAATATGAAAAAATAATGATCTTTTCTTGATATGTCAAAAAATGATAATTAAAAATGAATATCTAATTTAGGAATAAGTAACAAATAAAAGTGGACGAAAATATTATTTCCTCCGTCCATCTTTACTTGTCCACTATACTATTTTTGGATGTCCAACAATACTTGTCCACTTTATGAAATCAAGAAATAATTTTATACTTATTTTCTAATTTGCCCTTATAATTAATTATATTCATTTCCTTATCACATTTTTGAAATTTGAAGACATTGAATTTTTTATATTCAAAGGGTAATTTTGTCAAATTATCCTGTCATTTACTACTTCTTAATCCCTGTGCCAAGTCAATAGGGGCCAAGTAAAGTTGGGCAGAGGAAGTATCTAATAGCAAGGATAAAATGAATACAATAAATGGATAACCTTTTTTTTTAAAAAAAATTATTATTGATTTTTCAAATTGAATAAATATTATTGAATATTTATTACTCTCTCTGTTTACTTTTACTTGTCACTATTTCATTTTTTAAGGTCAACTTAACTAAATTTCAAAATTAAATTGAAGTAACTAAATTTAATATTGAAAATCTAAAATTTAGATGAGTGAAAATTATATGAAAAATATTATAAGTTTCAATTCTTTTCATATGAATGTGATAAAAAATATATATTTTAATCTCGATAAGTAAAATAGTAATAAGAAAGATGTATAGTAGGAGTGTTACAACCTCGACTTATAAGGATCCCATTCCAATGACCGAGGTAATTAATTATGGTGCAGTTAAGTAAAAGCGACAGATGAATATGGGCTTGATGATACTACTACATATACCAAACCAAATTTATGTAGCATGCAAAACATCACAAGTATGACAGCTTTACATAAGAAAAACCAAAAAAAAAAAAAAAGTGGGGTTTTCGAGCCACTCCCTGTAAAGTTAACCCTCTTTTAATCAACATTTATTAATTAATCTGCACCCCTTCTACCAACTTTCTTTACACCTTTTTCACTTACTCAGTTCAGTGGCAGCTAACCGACCGCCAAAAGTATACTCTCTTGAATCGACGTAACTCCGTACTCTTTGCCTTCTTTATCATGATTTTATAATATCATATACTGTATAGTATAATATGGTAATGTATTGTATTGTATAATATAATATTTAGATAGATTGTATGATTTGTTATTATTTAATAATAATTTTATTGTTTTATTTGGTTGTATGGTGTCATATTGTAATTGATAAATTTATAAAAATATTTTTAATTATTATAAATAATAAATTTATCTTTATTTTTTAATAAGTTTTTCCTTTAATAAATATATAGAATCAAGTATGGAAACAAATTAATATGTCTCCAATCTATACAAACAACATAAGAAAATAAAAAAGTAAGATTTTCTTTTTTAAAAATGAACCTTAAAAAATAAAATAAACATAGGAGAAAAGATGGGAGAAGGAAGAGAAGCTACAAAAGTTGATGAAGAGAAAATGAGTAATACAATTGTGAAAACAATATATATATATTAGGATAAAATTTAATAAAGAATAAAAGATACCATACCATATAATTAATGAAATAATTAAAATAAATATCATATAATTAATGAAACAATCAAAACAAACGTCGTTTTCTTAATAATCATATGATACAATACCACAGAAAACCACTATCAAACAAGTTGTTTGGGGGGAAGGGGGTTAATTTGGTTATGTTATTAATTAGAGTTATACAGATATTAATAATTATAAAGTTTACTTATATAAAATTTATTTATATAGAAAATCGAACTATTAAAGTAATATAGGATTGGTTATTACGCAAAAATTATTTCTTTGAATGTTCAATTTATTGTGTTAGAAAATAGTAAGTGCACATCATGTAATTTTTAAAATGAAGTACTGCATTTGCTTGCAATTATACCTTTACAATCTCGAGAGAGAAATGCATCGAGAAGATGGAGCGTTTAGCAGTAAACATCAGTAATATCATCCAGAACGTAACTCTACAAAGGGTAAATTTATCAGTTCAGTATTTATATTCATGTATTTTTTATTTTTGTATAAGTAAAATATCGCCAATATTTAATGTGTTGAATTTTGTAAAAATCAATGAAAAAGTAAAAACCTACCAAATATGATATTAGCTATACTAATTTTGATACATAAATAACTTACTTTCAAACAAGCAACCAAAATGCCTTCGTAATTCTCATTTAGACGTTTAATTTTCACTTACATAATTAATCAGCCTATCATAGCTTAAATAAATAGAAGATAAAACGAACTATTACAATAGAAAGCTTTGCTTTAGCAATAAAAGAGTAAAAAAAATCGAGAGGATAAATTGGTAAATTAGAGGCAAATTAAAAGCAAATTTAAATTATCTTTTTTCCCTCCCTCGCAGTAACGTACAGGTCCACCAAAACATTAATCACGATCAAATTATCTTTGTAGAGGACTAGATGGATTTGATTTATACATACTTTAACAATATAAAAAATTCGTATTATTGCCAGTGTAATTTTTGCTTACAATCTTACATTATTTTTCTTATATACTCTTCATAAGCCGACCAGCCTATACCTCCAGCTCATCCAGGAAGTTAGGACCATAAAACAAAAAGTAGCAGCATTTATAGGCCTACAGCTCCATATATGATTAACTCAATCATTCCTTCATGTCGCTTGCTCACTAGTCATTATTGAGACGTGCATCGATCAATTCAATTTGATTTTATGTATTACTGGTTTAATTTATTAATTTTTGATTGTTAAATATACTTAACTAATAATCAAATTAATAAATTATTTTTTATTAATTTTTAATAGTTTAATTTTTGATTTGATTAATAAGAAAATATTAATAAAATATGACTTTTTCAATGATTTGGTATGACAAGACAATAATAAAATTTAATAAAATGCTATTAAAATAGAAACGATAGTAACTAACATGAAAAAACTATGTAAATGCAATATAAATTAAAAAAATAACTAGCTTGGACAAATGTGACTTGAAGACTATAGGGCAAAGGTAATAACCTATTAGGTATTGTTATTACTATCTTCGTCCTAATTTAGTTGTCGTAGTTTTCAATTTTAGAGTCAAACTATGTAGATTTAAACTAACATTAAGATATATTTTTCATTATATTGATATGAAACAATCAAAAATACTTTTTTTTAATTATTATTTCTGAATATCTAAATTATTACTTTAAAATATTAAATTAATTTAATCTAATTTAACTTTTAAAATTAGTCACATGAAAACTAAAATGTAATGGAGGGAAAAATTCAATAACACGTTGACTCAGTATGTAACACCCCATATGATCCTAAATTGGGATTAGCCTAAAACAAGAGAAAATAAAAAAAAAACCTATCTTGAATCAGATCCACATTGCGGATTTGGGTGAAACTTTTAACTGTTAAAGTTGGAAATTTATTTCCTTAACTAGAAAGAGTATGCGCTAAGACATGAAGTTGGCTATAAGCATTGAACGCGATTTATGAGTTGTTGACAAATTACGTTTCTCGAATGTGTTTTATGTGTTCCAAGAAAACAAACTGAGATAGAACAAGTTTGTGATGTGGACTTGCTCAATCTTAATATCCGCTTTTCAGTTTTAGGTGGAATGCATTAGTATCTTTTTTTCACCCCTCCATTACTTAACCCACATCATTTTGGGACCCAAATTCATTCTATATCAATATCAAATGCTAAATTTCTCCCATTTACACCTAATCACTTCTGAGAACAAGGGTTGGAGAGAAAAGAAAAAGCTAGAGTTCAAGCATTTCATTCTAGGTATATATTCATTCCAGGTATATAATGCTATTCATAGCATTAGATTGAATTTCTCCACACGCCCACATCTAGATTCCATCCTAATTGAGTCTAATTGATTTTAACCCGAGTTCTTGAATTCAAATGAGTTAATTTTGCTTCTATTGAGCAGTATATATTTTATATATTGAGATTTTTATTATTGTCATCTCTCATATTATTGAAGTTGTTCTTCGTGACTACATTTCCATGACCCTATAAGATCCTATAAGTTGGAAGGTCGAAATTTGAGGCCCCATAATGAAGATTTTCGATAAACAGTATAGGATACCCACCACAGGCCGTGGAGGGCTCCTGTGGTGGGAGCCCTCGAAGATTTGGTCAAGGGGGTTGACCACGGGCCGTGGTCCCTACTACAAGCCGTAGTCGCTCCCATGGAGGGCTACCCCTTGCGTCCAAAGCACCCCTACCCACCACTGGTTGTGGTGCCCTTTGCGGACTGTGGTGGACCCTCTGTGAAGGGGGTCCATCCAGTCGAGATATTTTTTTTTTAAGTTATGAAGAGTATTTGGATCTTTTTTCTAATCCCTAATTATGTATTTCGATAATTTTTGGGCTAAATACTTACCTATTAACTATCCTAAGTCCCTAAAAGTCTTTTATTCATTCCCAATTCCCAAAATCAAAATTTCTCTCTTTAAAACACTCCTAAGGTTCTCTTGTTTCCAAGCTAGAACTCATTGAAGGTCACGTAATTCTCATCAAAATCAAGTCAATTTCCTTCAATTTCATTAGTTTCTACATTAAGATATGTGAGTTTTCATCCCTAGGTACTTCCAACCATGGAGCTCAAAAGATTCTTCACTTTTTAATTGATTTTAAGTATGAACTTTGTGGGTTTTACCTAATTCTCTTTCAATTGCATGAGTTACGTCTATATCTATGTTTATTTACCTAATTAAATATGAATTATTATGGAACTGCAAGATTTTGATGGTTTTAAGTAATTTCCTTATAAGGCTATTAGGGTTCATGAATGTAGATCGTGGGTTCCTATGTTTATGACTCAAATTAATTTAATTCTTCCTAATTATGTATGATCTTGATGGATTACACATTTTAAAGTTGTTTTAGCATGCAACCAACATGATTTATCCTAGTATTTAATAAATCATGATTATGAATGTCAAGGACTTCTTTCAAGGTTTATGAAAGTTATTCAATTATGAATGAATAATGAGTGAATAAATGAATACTAGTGAAAAGATAATTCTTACCTAATAATGGATTCATGTGTGATAAGGACAATTCTCACATTGATGAATCACCCAAGGTTTTGATGAGCTACTCTATGTGAATGATGATTTTCAATGATTCAAAGCTATGCTTGACTTATGAGTGACTATGATACTATGATTTACTATTTGGTGATATCTGACTTAGCACCGAGAAGGCTTGAGGTGTAGTTTGGTCCGGTGGCCATTAAAGTTATCTACTTAAGAAAATTTTAGTAGCAAACTCTTATTTAAAACTATGTGCTACCATAGGCTGCATCTTTAGAATAGGCTAGTAGAGACACATTTAGCCCCTGATTGTTGACTATTGTACCATTAAAGGGTCTACCCTAGCAAGGTATCCCTCCCTTGTCGATGTGGGCGAATATTGAATTTCATATTGTATCTTGCATGATCTTATTGCCAGTTATAGTAATCTCCCACAAAATGAATTTGTTCCTTTAATATTTATTATGATTTGATACTTTGACCACACAACTTATGATCATGTTTTATTTCAAGTTTTACTCTATGCCTATGTTATTTTGGTCTTGTATTCCATAACTCATGTATCATGTTACTCATGTTATATGTACCTATATATATGTATATGTCATGCATTGCTCATATACTTAGTATATTTCAACGTACTAATTCATATTTTGCTTACATTGTTAACAATATAGGGTTGAGCACTCCTCACTCTTCTTGTGCTAGTTGTGTTTATAACACATTACTTGAACGATTAGCTTTCATGCGTCGGTGGTTTGCCTATTAAGCCTATGATCTCGTTCTTAGTTTGATTTCATGTTGAGATATTCACTTTATTTTTCATTGAGGGTGAGTTAAGGACACTTCTTATCCCCTACTTATTGTTTATTGTCAGACTATGCTATGTAGAGGCTTGTTGGACACCATGTGCAAAAGTTTGTGTTGACTCTTTTTAACTTGATTACTCCCTTCTATGGATTGAATACCTGAGACTTATTTCCCCTTGCTTTTAGTCTATTAATTGAATAATGCTTTATATGCCTTGTACATGATTATGGATGATATGTAAGATGACTTGTTGGAGTCCTTTGGGGTTCTGTGGGTACGGTCTATCATGAATCATGATAAAATCTTAATTGAGTTGATAAATCATGACTTCTCCACACAGTATTAGATGTTGAGAGTGATGGTTTCATGCATAAAACAAAATATTATTTTCAAATTAAAATGATGTATATTTTAATGAGTTTTGATAAAATTAAGTTAAATGATAACTTGAATAACAATTTTGATGATGATGTAAATAATTTCAAAATATATTTATTGATGCAAGATGATGATGATGACGACGTCATTTTGAGATGAGATTGATGATATTTTAATGTTAAAGTCTATTGAGACTTAATGAGACGTTTTAAAATGTTTGATAGATTTGAACACATATTCTTGAAGAAGTATTAGTATCAATTTGGGTAAGAGTACAAACACTCAAATCCCATAAACTACATAGATGGCGTAGGATAATTCATGTCATTAATTCGGGTGACCCATAAACTACATAGATGGCGTAGGATAATTCATGTCATTAATTCGGGTGACTCTTTGGCCTCACTTAGGGTTTTTATATTGAAACCATCGATGTGATATCCTTTATCTTGGCAAGATATTAGATTGATATGACAATGACATCACTTCGATGTATTATCACTAGCTCATAGGTGATAGTTGTCGGTTAGAGAAACCCCAAGAGTGAATGTACATTATTTTATTGAGTTGCATATATATAGTTATGATTGATGAAAACATTGTTTATATTTCTAAACTTACATGACATATTGCGGTTGAGTTGAGTTACTTCATTCTATTTTACTTGACACTCTTTTCTTTTTAAATCGTCATAAAAAAGAATATTATCTTACTATAATAAAAAATAATTTTATTTTAAATTTCTCTTTCACCTTAATGAAATAATTTACAACTACACAAATATTTAATGATTGTTTT
>DF360818.1:65051-102602 GCA_000787875.1 Solanum virginianum | reverse complement strand
GATCAGAAGTTTCAAAAATCTTTTTTTTCTTTTGCACTGTGCCAAATCAAAACGATGACACATAAAATGAGACAATTTTTTTTTTAATATATTTTTGGACGAGAATTCTAAATCCGCCATTTTACATGTATTTTCTATATATGCATGTGGGACTGGGCAGTACCATCCCATGTCAATTGAAATTTGTTCTTATTTGTAAGCAGAGAAAAAGGGAAGTGTGTTCCCTCAAGGGTTTGGGTAAATGGAGTATGTGATGTGTCCCTACGACCTTATAGGAGGCAGCCATTGTGTCCTCCAAAGACAAAAATGTGTCCTTGACATGAAAATAGAAAGACATTTTTCTTTAATTTTTAGGACATTTTTAAATTAACATGTGAGACATTTTGTGTTTATCCATGTAAGATGACAAAAAAAAAAAGAAATAAAAATGTTTTGCCAGCTACTACTTTATCTATAATTTGTGAAACCTGAATTGATGGCTTCATAATTGCATTTCTTTTTTGGTAAATTGTGGTGTTGTTTTATCAACTGGGGTCGTTATTTTTCAAAATCTCACTGTCTAATTATTCTTTAAATTTAATTCTATAAGCTTTGAGATAGTAGATAATGTGTACTTATCCAAACAGTTGTAAGGACCAACTTTTCAATAATTTTAATGTAGTAATACTATACTCTTTTGTTGATCAGTTAATTAAAGTCCCCCATACATATTTAAATTAATTTCAATCCTCAACTTACATTTGTTAATTTGTTAATTAATGCATCTTTATTGTTACATGGAGAAACACAAAGAACATTAGAAATTAAAATTAATCAGTAAGTTTTTATTTGTTAAATAACACTTGTATTAAAGGCGTGCATAATTGAATCGATTGATAAATTAAATAAAAAAAATTATTATTGATTTATTGTTAACGAGTTATTGTGTTAACAGGTTTTTAATGGTTTTATAAAAAAAAATTATCGAATTATTGGTTTGGTTTCGATTTTTAGTATGACGTTATTGGGTAAACCGATAACCCATTATAATTTATTACTTTATCTCTTCATAAATATTAAATACTAATAACTTAACATCACTTAATACTAAATCGATACTCGTAAGTTACTTATTTGTTTGGTTTCCAATATAACCTTTTGGTTGGAAAATAAATTAGAATATGAGGTCAAATAATGCATATTATTAGGTTTAGGTGCTCAACTGATTTGTTTGTTTTAATCTAATCATATTGTGTCAAATGGTTAGAGAAGTTATATATTTATTTTATGAGTATTTTCTTAATTGGGTAAATCAAAATTCGAACCATTAAGGATAAAAAATTGATAAACTAAAAAATTGATAAAAAAAATCTTATTGATTTGTTATTGATTTAGCATATTTAAAAATCGAAAATCGATAAATCGAACCAAATCAAATCGGCTGATGCACACAGAAACCCTACACCCAATCCCTCTACGTATATTTATACGAACTGGTTGACAAACAAAAAAAGCCCCTACTCTGTATATATATTATCAATTAATAATTAATATATGTTATTTCGAATTATAGAAGTGGTCCAACTGGAGAATTGTAGGAGGAATAGAGGCATGTGATGTGATGAGGTTACCAGCCACTTCAACTAATAAATTTTAACTTATAATTAATAATTATAAGATCCTTATATAAAGGGAGATTTGGGGTAGGGAACCAAAGCCATTTATTTATTTATAATATTATAATGATAGTATAATGTATAGTCTTAACAATCTAAGTTAAGAGAGGTCTTAAGAATTTTAAAAAAGGCATCATTATTATTGGAATATTTATACATCATATACCTTATTGATCATTTAACTACTACACTTTGATTGAATAATGAACATATTAAAATACTTGAAGTCGTATACATTATAAGTATAATAAAGTATTGTTATAGTTTGTTAATGGTAAGAGTATGCTCCCATTTTAAGTACATGTTGGAATCCAGGGAGGCATTTTATTGTGGGATGTGAATATATTATTACTCAACTTACACTTCACCTCTTTCATTTTAACTTTTTATCTTTATCATAAAAAAGAATTAACTAAGAGTATTAGCCAAATTTAAATTTTCAAAATATAATTAATAAAAACAATTTATTAAGACAGCATTAAGTAAAGGCTAGCCTAAGATCAAATTCACTTGTCGTCTGTTCGCTCTCTGTTCAACAAATGCCATCGATATTTTCTTACTTCTCAAGTTTTGAATTTTATGAGCCCATTTGATTGTATCCCATAAGAAAATCTTTCTGATAAATATCTTGTCGATGATTCGATTTTAACTTATTATTTAGATTTTTGTGTGCGCTTTTCGCTTGGTTGTTCTATGTAAAGAACCTAACTCATTTGAAGTTAAGAAAAATGAACCATTTAACCCGTTAACCAGTGTATGTTAAATAATGGCAATAAGAGTCTGAATTTTCTAAAATTTGAACTAAAACTTAATAAAAAAACAAGTGAACACACCCACAAGAAAAATATCAAGGCAACAAGCCTCAAATAAAATGAAATGAAGAGAGTAATACTGTATACTTATCAATTTGTTTATTATTCTTTAATTATTATTACTACCGTAAGTCAGATATGGTTCTTCTTGGAATTAATAATGCATGTAACTATATATGCTAGTAATTAATGTTGCTATCTCCTCTATCCAATAATAATTTATTATTATTAATTTAATATAAAAATAAAAATATAGTAAATGATAAAAACAGTTCTAGAAATACTCTAGTGAATGTATAATTTGTATTATCAGTCAAATATGTCTAATTTCAAATTTAATCATGAAATAATTCACATTACTCCACTCAAAGATTATTTCATTAAAATTTTTAAATAAAATAAAATAATTTAAAAATTATAATCTCAAAATAATTTAATTCGTGAAAATGATAGCACGTGCCGATCGAATGGATGAAATTTCACGTGGGAGGGGGAACTCGTATTTACCAATCAATTAAAAAGTGCATGTGATATATAGTTGGAAAGACCCCAGAATTCTGAAGCTTTTCAGCTCATCATCTTTTTTTTTTTCTTCTTTTTCAATATTTAACCACTAACAAGAAAATAGTAGTACAATTTAATAGCACAAAAAAAATAATTATTTTTTCTTTTTGCCAGCTAAATCAGGTTGGTCATGTCTCCATTGGATTATGCATATTTTTTTTCCAAAGTGGAAGAAAAAACGAATATTCTAAGAAAGAAATAAAAAGAATGAGGTATCAGCTGATATCATAAATGTAATCATTCGTTTTGCTTGATTATTAGGTCATCAATTATAGGAACTCAATATATATATATATATATATAGCAAATAATTCCTGATGTATTATTGTTGTCGGGTATGTATAATTTCTATTTTTTTCATTATTAAAATGAGTTTGTGTGTGTACATAATTAGTATCAATCATAAACTAGCTAGCTAGTTATTTCATAAAAATGCTTTGTTTCGCCTATTTTTTTAGTTATTATACACTTTTTTTATTCTTCTAATTCATTAAGTGAATTGTTGAAACTTTTTTTATAGTTTAAAATAAACGAACAATTCAGAGTCCAAGAAAATTATTGGAAACTTTTTCATATTAATCATTTGTTTAATAACATTCTTAACTACTTTATATATACGATGTCGATTAAAATTTTTTTTTTTACTTTAACAATATTTTCTTGTTTTAGGCATGGCTAAACAAATGAGTGTGCATTATATAATGTACATTTGGAAGGACGTGTATAATAGAAGAATGAAGTCAACCTCAAAATTTTGGCGGCATTGTCATTTGTCAAAGACATAAAGCTGTATGGTATTTCTAAGAGGATGCAATGCTTTTTGACCACAAATGTTCTCATTTCCATACCTTAGCCAAAATGAGTAAAGCACTTTTCTCATTATTAGTGTAATTTAATTGATTTTGATGGGTTATCCTGAACATTTTAATTTTCATGTTATCATGTCTCCGATGCAATATTAAAGTTATCTACAATCATCAATTCATTTACATGACATAACAATAACAATAACATACCTACTGTATTCCAACAAAGTAAGCTCTGGAGAAGACATAATGTACGCAAACCTTACTTTTTACTTTAGTGAGTTACGTATGTAATTTTTGATAGATTCTCACTTCAAGATAAAAATTAGACTAGAAAAAAGGATGTAGTGAAAGTATAAGAATTAATAGATAGTAACAAAACAATATATAAAGGTAGAATAGTACCACAACCAAATAATATTATACAATCAAACTGCAATCAAGTTATATGATAGTGTGTGTGTATATATATAATTCTGTATTTCTTTGAAACATCAAGTGGAGTTCCGTGTGCTACCCCATCAAAAAGTACTCAAATGAGCAAACTTTTTTTGTCTCAACCAAGTTGTAGTAAAACTCATAATTAAGAAGACCAGCCTATTCTAATTTGTTGAGGTGATTAAGGAAGTAAATGATCAGTTAGGTTAAGGTAAAAGCATTTGTCTTGATTAGAATGGGGAGACCGTACATAATCATTTGTCATAAAAAGGTTAAAAGTGAGAACTAATTATGACATGTCTCCTAGAGTAAAGATTTGATAGAGCCAAAGCCACTGCAATAATTAAAAAGATATATTCTTCCAAGCCCTATCCCAGCAGTCCCTTTAAAAGTTAATTAACCCTCATTTTAGCTAAGTAAGTCGTATGATACAACTTGTATCCTAGGGTGTTTGGTTCCTCGGATAACGTGAGATAATTCATAATCAAATTTATTTTTTGTTTGATGGAAGATATAACTAGTTTTAAGATAAATTTATATCTCAATTCGTAGTACTCTCTTTGTCCCAATTAAGTGTCTTATTCTTTTTGGGTATGCCCCCCCTCCCCCCAAAAAAAAAAATATGTATTTTTTCTTTATATTCAGTAAGTTTTTCAATTTTAAAATTTTACATGACAAGTTTAAGATCACAGATATAAATGACTACATATAGTTGCAATTTAAGGCGACATGTTTCTAAAGTCTCCATTTGTTTCTTAAATTTTGTGCCTGATCAAATTAAGACACTTGGATTGAGACCGATGAAGAATCGTATATAAATTAGTGGTGGAGCCACATATACTTGAAAGATGTCTACCTATTCATCGAAAAATTAACTATGTAGCTAGGTGAGAGTGTGTGTATGAATATATATGTTACATCTTGACACTCCTTGGCCTTTATGCGATTTAATTTTTTTAAAAATATTTTAACACTCTTTAATCAAATTTTTGACTTCTCCATTGTTCACATACTAAGAGCTCTGATTTACTTCACCTATCAAAAATAGCTGTCTGCGTCATGCAGACTTCTTAATCCGTGATTAATTTAAATATCACAGTTAATATGAACTTTCTCTTTGCTACATAATGTGTGACTAAAACTAATTTTGCCAAATGAGCAATATATTTTGACACCTAAACCAATTATCATCTCTGTTTGCCCTTAAAAGGAAATTCTCTTTTTAACGAATTTGGCTCGTCTTAAAATTATTCATCATTTCTTTGAAGGAACTTCTAATACTATTCATATAACACAAAATTTAATAATCTTAATTTCTCTTTTATTGTTCTGACTGCAACTTTTATACCTAAAAATATAAAAGTCAATATTTGTTCCCAATCGCAATAAGGAGGGAGAGGTAGTAATAGATCAGGACGACCCCAAATGGCCAAACTACACTTGAAGCCCATCATCCCATTAAATACAAGGTGTATACCAAAAATTAAAAATCACATAAATGATGTGTATAACACCCTTTTTACAATACATGAATCCACTGTTTTTTTTAATTTATAAAATATAGTTTTTTATTATAAATACAACAAATTTATAAGTCACACTCTTTTTTACTAAAATTTTGAGATTTGAGTTTTTTTTTTGGGTGTGGGAATTAATTGCATACTTTTTCGGATTTCCACATTCAATCATCTCCCTTTGGGGTACTTTTTACATCATTATTTCTTTGGAAATAAACAAAAAAAAACGTTTCTTCTCCACCTAATTTTATACAATATTTGTATGTTTTTGCTTTGTTCCACTATATTTGGGCCTTTATTTTATATACATAGTTTTGAGAGATTAGTTTTTTATTTTCTATACATATGAGTAGAAAAGTTTAAGCGTGCATTAATCTAAATAAATCATAAGGATGATTCAATTACATGAAAAATTGCTCTACTATCTACTGTAATTATTCTTCGCACCAATATTATACGTAAATGTATCAATTTCTATATACAAAGATCAATATATGTATTTATCAATTTATTTATGTGTATAGAAAATGGTTTAGGTTGGAGTATATAGTTGGCGTAAAAGCATCTATTCATCTATAATGATGATTTACATCAACAATTCCTCTACTATGTACCACAATGTATATGTTCAAGTTTGATCAAAATTTTTCTCGTTAGTTTAGATAATAATACACTTAAAGTTATTGATACTTGAGTGGCAGTCTTTACAAACATGGGTAAATTATGAGATTATCATGTACATGTGTGAAATTGATAAGTCTTGGATACTTTTAAATAATATACTGATATTAATATTGATTTTGTAATTTTTCCATCATATAATAAACGGACAATTACAGTGTATGATTGTTCAGTCAAAATATTTATTAAAAAAAACAGTCATTCACTGTATAAGAATGTATTGTCAGTATATATTTCATGTATAGTCAAGCTATATTCAATTTTTGAGTGTATCATAATGTATATTCAATGAATAACACATGTATAAGTAATCTATATTCTATAGTCAATGTATACTTTCTATGACTTGTGGCAAGTTACATTGTATAGTCATGTATATTTTCTATGATTTTGGACTTTTCTTTTTTAATATAAATAAAAAAGGGCTCTATTTTATTATAAATTAATTAGTTTATTTATATTTGAAATTATCCCTATGATGAAATCAAGCAAGCACTGTTTCATATTGAAGGATAAAAAGATAGCGACCAATAGTATATGTGCATAATTGGATATTTTTATGTGCAAATTTCACAAATATATATTGTATCTTAATTATACTCCTTAGCTATAATTTGTCCAATTAATGTTTCATTTGCTATGAGTATTTTCATTTGTATGTTTCGCTTACCAATATACAAACAGGATAAATATACATAAATTTTATGTGTACTCTTATGAATTTTTTTATAACTTATACAAATCAACTATATCAACAAATTGTAGGCAAATAGCTTTCAATTTTAAACTTTTTATAATTTATACAAATCAAATGTATCAATAAACTTATACAAATAGCTAGAGTAAGCATATTGTTGGGATCTGTGCAGATATGATGATATTGTTTTGATGATGACAAACCCAAGTCAGAAACAGGTTGGAGGAACCAAGTCCATTGTATGTGCACAAGTGGAGCTAGGCCGAATCCGAGTTGAAGTTGAAGCGTTATTTATGAAAATAAATAAATATGGATTTAGAGAGGAAGCAGCTTTGGAGAATGACTCCTTTATGAAAAAGAATGATGTGCCCATCTCAAGAAAGGAGTCTAAGTTGAACATTGCTCGTTTGAAGTTAGTGAAGTTGTTGAAATCCTACGAGTGTAGGTAGTGGTTGTTTCTCCCTTGAGCAAGGAGTTTTTCCACTGTAATTGTTTGCTTCTCTTTACTGCTTTAGCAAGCTCTTACGTACTGTTTAGTGAACCAGGTTCGTTGGAAGGTTAGGGGCATCAACTTTTTCAATTGGTATCAAAGTCAGGACTTTTCGTACAAGGTTAACTACCTCGAAAAGATAATGGCAGCCCCACCTGTGGTACAAGAAGGAGCTTCTCAATCCAGACCACCATTGCTCGAAGGACAATACTATGGTTGGTGGAAAACTAGCATAATGAATCATATTGAAGGTGAACATCCTGATCTTTGGAATGTGGTGCTCAATGGATCGACTATTCCAATGAAGCTTGCTTCTACTGAGGGTGTTCCAAGGTTGAAGCTATCATCGAATCTAAGTACCTAGACACTATGTCGGTGGATCAACTGTTAGGAACTCTGGTTACTTACGAGTTCAAGAAGAATCAAGAGAAGGAACTTAATAATAAGAGGAAGGACAAGAACCTGGCTCTGAAAGCTGCGGAAAAGAAGGACTATGAAGAAGAAAATATAGCCTTGATTACTAAGAAGTTCCAGCAGGTGCTGAGAAGAGGAAACGCTGGACAAAGAAGGACCACTTAACGTACTACTGAGAAAGATCTGAGGGAACAATTATGCCACAAGTGCGGTAGCCCCAACCATTTCATCAAGTTCTGTCCACTCTGAACACTTGAGTACAAGAAAAAGAACCCAGAGAAGCCTAAAGAAACCAAGGCTAAACCTTATGTTCAGAAAGACAAAAGGATGACTAGTCAGGAAGTGAATCTTTCAGTGCAAAGATCATTGGCGGTACTAGCAGGCAATCTAGGTAAAGAATAAGACAGCCAAACTCTGGAGAATCAATCTCTCATGGAAGTTGAGGAACCAGAAAAATATGACTTTTTTGCTCTTGTTGCCATGGAGGATTCCGATAAGGAAGGAGACAAGGAGCAGATAATTGAGGTTGCTGATCCCAAAATTGACAAAGTTGAAGCTGGGCAGGAGAATTTAACGCTGATGGCAGGAGTAGGTTCTTATGATCTGGATGATGTTTTGCTGGATACCAATGTGAGTATTGAACAAGCTAAAGCTAATATTCATACTTATTCCAAGAAAAAGTTTGAGTCACTATCACAGGTCCTGATTGAAGCCTTCCTGACCGTTTGTGACTCTAAGGACCTTCTTTTGGAAGACTATGCCCTGTTGAGAACTGAGAATGTTGATCTTGAGAATGTCAATCAAAAACTACAATTGGAGAATGACGGCCTTAGGTCCTCTAGGAAGGAGAAAAATATTATGAGTGTGACCCAATCTGATCTGGAAAAAAAGGTTAAAAGGTTAGGAGAAGAGCTAGGCAACAGGAATCAAAAGAATGAGGTTCTCCTGAAAGAACTTGACCAAACCAAAGCTAAATTGGAGCACATTATGAAGTGGACCAAGTCCTCTGCTATGCTCAAGGATATGCAGCAAGGTCAGTCAACCATCAAGTATGGGATTGGGTTCAAAATCAAAAAACCTAAGAACCAGACTATAGATCATGGGGATCTATGCACCTTGTGTGGGATGTCCGGACATGTGAGAGAGAACTGCAATAAAAATGCCAAAGCATTAAATAGTAACATATCTTACATTAACAGAAACTATGAAAGGGATAATCTAAGAAGGGAATGAGGCACAAGAATATGTACATAGTGGACATCAATGGTCCATGGCAACCAGAGATGAAATGTTTGAGTGCCATGAGTGATGCATTCTTCCTATGGCACAAGAGGCTAGGACCTTCCAGTTTCTCCACAATAAATAAACTAATCCTTAAAGATTTGGTTCTGGGACTGCCTGAAGGAAAAATCAGTGAAGAACAAGTGTGTAGAGCATGTGCTCAAGGTAAGCACGTCAGGAACAGCTTTCAACCAATAGGGTTGGTTAGCACCAATGGACTACTGGAATTAGTTCATATGGATCTCTATGGACCTATGAGAGTATTGAGTAGAGGTGGTAACAAGTATGTCTTTATTAGACGATTACTCAAGATTCACTTGGACCTTCTTTATAAAATTCAAAGATGAAACGTTTGATGTGCTTGCTGTATATGCTAAGATGGTCCAAAAGAATTTAAATTGCCAGCTGAAGAGCTTGAGAACTGACCATGGTACATAATTTGAAAACTCTAAGTTTCTCATATTCTGTACTAAAAATGGGGCAACTCACAACTTCTCAGCCCCTAGAACTCCTCAACAAAATGGGTTGTGGAAAGAAAGAACAAATTTTTGGAAGATATGGCTAGAACCATACTGATAGCTAGTGATCTTCCTCAAAGCTTCTGGGCTGAAGCTGTGAACATTGCCTGTTACCTCATCGACAGATGCATGATCAGACCCATCTTGAATAAGACCCCCTATGAATTACTTAAAGGCAGAAAATCAAACCTAGCACATCTCCATTCCTTTGGCTGTGTCTGTTATGTGCATAATAACAAAAAAGATGCTTTGGGCAAGTTTGACGCCAAAGTGATGAGGGAATCTTCA
The DNA here is from genome assembly GCA_000787875.1 of Solanum virginianum. Lineage (NCBI taxonomy): Eukaryota > Viridiplantae > Streptophyta > Magnoliopsida > Solanales > Solanaceae > Solanum > Solanum virginianum. Next base: position 92,441 of record DF360818.1, on the reverse strand, counting down.
TTGGGTACTCATCTCATAGCAAAACTTACAAAGTGTATAATAAAAAAACTAGATGTATAGAAGAAAGTGCATATGTTATATTTGATTAGGCCAATCAAGGGGTCGAGAAAGTCTTGCAGGAACAAACACAAAATGGAGCATGAGCTCTCACCTGGAAGGAGTCAGATGATGATGATGATAGGGAACAGGGAAGTGGACCAAGTCCATCAGATCAAGGAATGGAGAGAGTGAAACACTCACTCCAAAAGTGCATCACACTGAAAATGGCTCTCAAGGAGCAAGATTGGCTACCGAACCTGGTCCCTCGAATGTTATAACCAATAATCCCGTACCTGAGGAAGCGGGCAGCAATTGGAAGCACAAGAGTTCTCATCCTCTTGAGAATCTGCTGACACCCCTAGATTCAGGCATCTTTACCAGGTCAAAGGTAAGAAGCATGTGTGCGTACTCTGCATACGTATCCTTGGTTGAACCTAAGAACGTGAAAGAAGCTCTGAAGGATCAATAATGGATATCTTCTATGTAGGAAGAACTTTTACAGTTTGAACGAAGCAAGGTGTGGCACCTGGTCCCATCTCCTGAACATCAAACTATCATCGGCACAAAATGGGTCTTCAGGAACAAGCTGGATGAACAAGGAATGATCATAAGGAATAAGGCCAGATTAGTGGTGCAAGGGTATAATGAAGAAGGGGGTATTGACTATGATGAGACCTTTGCTCCAATTGCATGCATCAAAGCTATTCATATGCTCATAGCCTTTGCTGCTCACATGGAATTCAAACTATATCAGATGGATATCAAGAGCGCATTCTTAAATGGGTATTTGCAGGAGGAAGTGTATGTCAAACAACCTCCTGACTTCAAAAATCATGAGCATCCTAACTATGTGTACAAAGGTCTTTATGGACTGAAACAGGCACCTAGAGCATGGTATGACTGGCTGTCAAATTTTCTGCTGAAACATAGGTACTTAAGACAAACGATTGATAAAAACCTATTTCTGAAGAAAAGAGGTGCTCATGTACTTATTGTACAGGTCTATGTGGATGACATCATCTTTGGAGGAACTGAAGTCTTCTCTAGGCGGAGAATTTGCAAAACTCATGGGGAGTGTGTTTGAGATGAGTATGATGGGGGAACTTTATTTCTTCTTAGGGCTTCAGATACATCAGGGACAAATGTGCACTAGTATTCATCAGCAGAAATATATCAAAGAGCTTCTCACTAAGTTTGGCATGACGGATGAGGCAGGAGTGGAGCTTCTCACTAAGTTCAGCAGAAATATATCAAGGAGCTTATAACTTTTTGCCTCTTATTTTTTCTTGATTCTATGACTTATGCTACTGTTTGCTATCTTTTTGTGATGTCAAAAAGGGGAAGTTCTCTATGTATACAGGTTTTCCATCATCAAAAAAGAGGAATTTATTGGGATCTATACAGGTATGATGATACTGTTTTGATTATGACAAACATAAGCCAGAAACAGGTTAGAGGAATCAGGTCCGTTGAATGTGCACAAGTGGAGCTAGGCCGAATTTGAGTTGTAGTTGAAGCATTATTTATGAAAACAAATAAATATGGATTCAGAGAAGGAAACAGCTTTGGAAAAGGACTCCTTTATGGAAAAGAATGATATGCCCATCTCAAGAAAGGAGTCCTACATGGAAAGTCTTTAGGGTGCAATATAAATACATTCATCAACTCTAAAAGATACAACTTTTGCAATCTGATTTTGGCGATTACTTTCTAGCAAGAGCAAGAGCACTTGGCGAGAGCATTCAAGCAAGATCTAGAGTTAGGTTTTCTTGATTGTTCAAGTCTATTTGACAATCTTCTTAGAATCTTTGTTTAGTGATAAATTTTGTAAGAAGTTGTTTTAGCTTTTTGTGAATTGTGTTGAGAGTGGGTTTGACTCTCAAGAGTTGAGTTTGTTGCAAGTAGTGTAAGTTGAACATTGCTCATTTGAAGTTAGTGAAATTGTTGAAAACCTATGAGTGTAGGTTGTAGTTGTTTCTCCCTTGAGCAAAGAGTTTTTCCACTATAATTGTTTGCTTCTCTTTATTACTTTAGCAAACTCTTACGTACAGTTTAGTGAACCAGGTTCATTGGAAGGTTAGGGGTATCAACTCTTTCATTTATACAAATAGTCGCATTCAGTAATTAATTAAACTATGGCTAAAATACATAATAATCATTAAATATTTACCTTTTTGCATAATTTTCCTATTTTTATTACAATAAACACATATAAAATCCGATGAATAAAACATTACAGATTGTGTGAACTGCATAACATAGTACCCAAATCCTATCCATCAACCAAAATATTGCGTAGGGTACGAAAGAGCAAAATCATTTACCATGATCATAAGGTCCATTTATTACATATCAATGACCAAAATACATTTGCCATTTTAAATTTGTTGAAGTAATCAAAAGATAAAACTGCATTTTGAACACTATTATTTAATTCATAATAATTACAGTATATGATTTGCTTCGCAAGTACACAATTAGAGAAAGACTTGAGCGTTTCTGCCTTTAGTCTTCTTTTACTATCTCAAATAGGTTAGTCCTCTATTTTTTTTCTTTTTGACATATACTTGTATATTTGTGTAGATACAATAGTATACGTAAAGGCACTTATATATATATATGTGTGTGTGTGTGTTGATAAAGACAATTATAATATCCTAACATTGTATGATGATAAAAGAAGATTCTCATGTCATAAGCACTCTCCGTAAAGAACAAAACACATAGACATTGACTGTTATTTTGTCAGAGAAAGAATCTGTTAAGGAATGTTGAAAACTATTGGAAATTTGGGAGAGCATGACAATACAAATATTATTCATTACTCAATACTTAAAAGTATAAGAGAAATGGAGGAAAAATGATTTCTATTCAACGTTTGCTTACCACAAAATATGTCACAACTCAAAATAATGTCATGACTAAAAAGGCCACTCAATTTCAAACCCAAGGGTAAAGTACACTTAAAGGAGAAACCTCAATAGGTAGATAGTTATTACATAATAAATAACCCATAAAATCTTAATTTAGAACCTAATGTCACGAGTACAAAGAGCATCTAAATTCATAAGTACTTCTCAGTCTTTGAATAGAGGTAAAGACTAAATAACTAAGATAGAATCCAATAGCAACTCGAAGCTCTGAGTCTCACCACTAGATCTAGTATAAATCAACTACACAAGCAAATTAATTACCACGTGGATAATCTTGACAAGAATCTGTGGGGTAGAAAGAAGTAGGAGTGAGTACACATAATATGTACCAGCAGGTTTAACCGACTGGGAATAAGAAATTGAATAAACTATGAAATAATTTAGGAGCGCTTCCACCTGTAACAGGAAAACCAGTCCAACATCGGTGTCACCAATTTATAGAGAATGACGTGAATAAAATAAACAGATAATCTCAATTAAGTCAATCCAAAATGATCACAAGTAATACAATGATATGTTATGCAATGTAATGCAAGGTGGAATCAAAACTGCCGCACAGCCTGTCATATACAATCTCAATATATCAACTACCTTGCCACCTAAGTGCTCATGGTCAAGGACTCATGATGCAAATTTCAATGTATCAACTACCTTGCCACCTAAGTGCTTGTGGTCAAGGACTAATGATACGAATCTCAATGTATCACTACCTTACCACCTAAATGCTCGTGGCCAAGGACTTATGATACGAATCTTAATGTATAAACTACCTTGCCACCTCAATGCTTGTGGTCAAGGACTCATGACATGAATCGCCATTCACAACTTCTCAAAATATCATGACATGTAGTATGAAGATGCATGCAATCAAGACACAATTATAGAAATAATATTTCTCTCAATAAATATAATAATTATCAAGGCTCTCTAAGTTAGCAATTATATATTCACCCTTTTTTTTAAAATACATTTTGGGATGTTGTTCTCTTTAAAATTCTCTGCCACATTTAAAAAGAATTATCATTTCTCAATTTAGTCACAATTGTCAATATTATATCCAATGTTATGCCAAAAGTACATACTTTCAGTCATTATTTGTCTCATATTTAATACTTTTATTTATCCTATCTGAGCGTAAATTTTGTGAGTTATGCTAGATAGTGCGATTAAAGTGTAGGATTTAATTGACATGAAAATGAAGAGATTTGGAGCTAAAATTAATCAAAAGTAAAGTATTATAGAAGGAAATTCAAGCAGACAACTTAGTGGTTTAAAGTTAATATTATATTAATATTTGTAACACTGTTCAATATTTTATAAGTGAGCAAAGGGTGGGACGAATATTGCATGAGAGGTTTGAAAAAAATTTTGGAAAAACATCAATAATATAAGTGGTACATTATGTTGGGTCCATCTATAGTAACCATTTGACACATTCTATTAACACGTGAATCTCTCCTTCTATTTCTACTCATTAAACTAAGTGAAATATACCAAGAATATTTTAATAAATGTCACTTTAATTTTTTCTACTTGGCCATTACATATTTTTTTTTTATATATACAAGTTCTATGTATATGCATGTATGACATATGGTATCACTTATTCTGAAAACAATAGACAGAAAATAAATCTACAACATAATTCATACTACTCTTAAAATTCTTCTTCTTTTCACACCAGTCACTGCTTCATCAAGATCTTAAAAGTATGTTGCTTCAACCTTTTCTTCTTTGTGCTTTATTTTCAGTTTGGTTGTACTAAAATATTTTATTTTAGGATCCCTTACTTTTATCAACAAGCTACAAAATAATTCTTTCATAATTAATACTAATTAATAATTTAACAATTAGTCTAAGATTTTATGCTTTAAAAAATAATCGCCTATATAATTAAAGTTTTCCATACGGATATTATAAGAAAAATTTTCAATGCATGACACGATCCTATTCCATAAATTATAACATACGAATATTCAATAACTCAATCCTAATCTCAAAGAAGGATAGTCAAACTTACCTCAATGCCGGAACTGCACAAATAGTATTTATATAGTTGCTGGTCACAAATTCTCCTCTATCTATGCTCTACCAAAATTTTCTTTCTTGTTTTCTACTCTTCTTTGAGATGTGCAAAGGCAACAATTATATAGAGGCATTGTGCGCCTCTTTAGGCTCATAATTGAGCACTATGAGCAAGTGCCCAGCCCACTAATGCAAATGCCCGACCAATCATAAAAAATCTTATTTTAAGGTTGAAGCAGATATTTTTTAAACTAATGCGGGGTGGGATGGGTTGCAGGTTTATAAAGCCAAATAGGAATTCGAAGAAATAAAAATTTTCTAATTAGTAAAAATTAAAAACATAAACTTTTTATATTAAACATTGACTTTAATTTTATTTTTTTCTAAAATTTAAACTAGACATGTCCGGTAAATTATTAGTTGTTAAAATATCTATTAGAAACTTTTAATTAACGATTAAGAAACAATTGTTAGAATGTCAAGTAAAAATAGTTAATTAGTTGCTGAGATGTTAATTAGCCAAAAAAGATTAAATTCAATTAAAAAATAAAAGAACTTTAAAATTTAAGCGGAATGAGTTTATGCAGGGCGGGGCGGGACGGGGCGGTTTAAAAAAATTTGTGGGTTGAGCTCAACCCGCCCTGCACCAGTCCCACACCCACCCCATTGCCATCCCTACACATATGACCGTACAATGCCTCAAATGGTTGCCATCTAAATGTTGGAGTGATAACTGTTATTATAAACAAATTCTGTAAGGGCAAGTGTTGATCTCACCGAGCACCAAAATCAATCACACAGGCCCTAAGCATGTCCTCCAACACTTGAATAGTCCGCTCAGACTAGCTATCGATTTGGGGATAAAATGCTGAGCTCATGTCTAACCGAGTAGCTAAATAATGTTGCAATGCCTTTCAAAAACGAGATGTGAACACCGAACCTCAATATGATACAATAGAGATAAGCATCCTAAGCAATCTAACAATGTCACATATATAGATCCTAGCTAGTTGTTCCGTGCTGTGGCTAGTCCTTACTAGGATGAAGTGAGCTGATTTGGTTAACCTATCTACAATCATCCAAACTGAATCAAACTTACCTAATGTCATGGGTAATCCAGTCATAAAATCTATGGTAATACGCTCCCACTTTCTTTCAAGAATGGGCATCCTCTGCATCGAAACTCCTAGGTTTTGATGCTCAGACTTAACCTATTGGCAATTAAAACACTTAGCCATAAACTCTACAATATCCCTTTTCATCCACACCACCAATAATGTTGTTTTAGGTCATGAAATATTTTTTTCACACCCGGGTGAATGGAATACTTAGCACAATGAGCCTCTTCCAAGATCAAGCGAACCCAATCACCTACCTTGGGCACGCAAATGCGCCTATTAATTCTTAACACTCCCTCGGAATTAAGAGAAACTGACTTAGCTTCCCCTCTCAACACTTTGTCCCGAATCACACATAATTTATCATTATCAAACTAGTGAGCACGAAATCTGATCCATCAACGTAGACCTTGCCCCAATGAAGGCTAACACACTATGAGGTGGGGAGATGTCAAGTATGACCAACTGTCTAGCCAAAGATTGAACCTCCAAAACTAAAGGTCTCTCTTCCGCACTAAGAGATGCCAAACTACCCATACTAGAAGCCTCCCGGCTCAAAGCATCAGCCACTACATTAGCCTTGACAGAGTGATAAAGAATAGAGACATCATAATCTTTCAGTAACTCCAATCACCTATGCTGTCTTATGTTCAGATTAGGCTGAGAAAAAATATAGTTAAGGCTACGATGATTAGTGTAGATCTCACAATGCACCCCATAAAAATATTGCCAGCACAATTTTAACACGAATATTACTGCAGCCAACTCAAGATCATTAATGGGGTAGTTTCTCTCATGAACCTTTAGTTGTCGTGAATCATAGGCTATAACCCTCCCCTTTTGCATCAATAGTCCACCTAAGCCTACACTAGAAGCGTCACAATAGATTATGAAGGGCACGCCCTCTTCAGGTAAGGCTAGGATAGGAGTTGATGTCAATATTTCTTTAAGCTTTTGAAAGCTAGCATCACACTCTTCAGTCCATGAAAATGTTACTTCCTTCTGAGTAAGCCTGGTCATAGGGGTTGCGACAAAGGAGAATCCTTGAACAAATCGACGGTAATAGCCTGCTAGTCTAAGAAAACTATGAATTTTAGTTACTGAGGCGGGTCTCACCCAATCACGAACCATTGCAATCTTGGCTGGGTCAACTATAATGTCATCCTTAGTCAGCACATGACTTAAGAAAGCTACAGACTCAAGCCAAAATTTGGACTTAGAGAACTTAGCATAAAGTTTCTCTTCACACAAACTTTGGAGCACGGTTTGCAAGTGACAAACATAGTCTGCCTTACTTCTATTGTATACTAGGATGTCATCGAAGAACATAATCACAAATGAGTCCAAACAGGGTTTAAAGACTCGATTCATTAATTTCATAAAAGCAGCGGGAGCATTAGTCAACCTAAATAACATAACTATAAACTCATACTGCCCATGCCAAGTCCTAAAAGCAGTCTTTGGGATTTCTGACTTCCGAACTCTCAATTGATGATACCTCGACCTTAAATCAATCTTGGAAAACACTGAGGCACTCTGAAACTGATCAAATAAGTCATCAATACGAGGTAAAGGATACTTGTTCTTGATGGTCACTTTGTTCAACTGACTATGGTCAATACTTATTCTCATAGTACGATCCTTCTTTTTCACGAAGAACATTAGTACACCCCAAGGTTAAACACTAGGCCGAAAGAACACCTTCTTCAACAGATCTTCTAATTGCTCCTTCAACTTCTTTAACTCCGCAAGAGCCATCCGATAAGGGGAAATAGATGTAGGCTTAGTATCCGATTCCATATCAATAGTAAAGTCGATATCATGTCTGGGGGAACACCAGGCAAGTTGGTAGGAAACACATCTATGAACTCCCTCACTACCCTCGTGATCTCTAAAGAAGGTGAGTCCGTAGAAATATTACGTACGTAAGCCAAATAAGATAAACACCCATGCTCCATCATGCGTCGAGCATGAACACAAAAAATTACCCCCTTAGGATAAGAGCTAAGAACATCTATCCATACTAACTTAGGTAAACCCGGATACGCTAGGGTCATAGTCTTAGCATAACAATCAAGGATTGCATGATAAGAGGATAATCAATTCATTCAAAACAACATTAAAGTCTATCATGTCTATGAGGATCAAATTGGCCTGGGTTTCCCTACCTGAGATTACCACTATACAATCCTGATATACCTGATCTACCACTAAAGATTCACCTACCGAAGTTGAAGCACGAATAGGTACATCAAGAGGCTTACATAAACCATCAATATCAGTAGCAAAATAAGTTAATGCATATGAATAGGTAGATCCAGGGTCAAACAATAGTGAAGCTGAATGATGATAAACTGGAACAATACTTGTAACCATAACATCAGATATTTGTGCCTCAGTTCAACCTAGAACAACATAACATACTCGATGCTCACCGTTAGCCTGTGCTTTACCATGAGTGACACCTCAAGCTTCACCCTTGGGATCTCTAGTACTACCCCTCGTACTCTGTGAAGCACCTCTAGTTGCTAGAGCTGATGTATAGCGAGTTACCTGTGCCCCCGGTAGAAAAGAAGCGGGAGCATGCTTGGGGAAATCCTAGGCCTTATGACCAAACTCATCACATTAACAACCTCTGGGCATACCAATACTTTCTGTACAAGGAATTGCTACATAAATTGGTCTCCCCTGATAACCCTGAGCGCCTTATCTTTGAGGATTTCTATCTCTAGGTGTATGACTTCCAACTGACTCTGACGGTGGTGCCTTTTACTACCACCTTCTCGTGCATGCTTGATGCCCTCTATTACCCTAGCATGGTCAACAATACTCAGAAAGGAACCACCAAATAACACAAGAGAGATGGTGGCCTAGTGGAGATAGCTTGCGAACCTCTTTATGAATCGATGAATTCGCTCAAACTCCGTGGGAATACTAGACATGGCATAACGGGATAACTCATGGAATCATGCTTCATATTGGGGCACAGTCATAGAACCCTTCTCCAATCTATCGTACTCATCACGACATCTATCACGAAGACTATAAAGTGTGAATCTCTCAAGAAAGATCTCAGTAAACTGTTCCCAACTTATTATTGGAACATCAACAAGCCTTCGGGCCATGACTGACCTCCATCACTCTTTGGCCATACTGGTGAATTGATAAGATGTATAAGCTACCCCATGGGCCTCTAGAATACACAAATTAAATAGTCAATCCTGACACTCTGTCAGAAAGTCATATGCCCCATCGCCAACTATACCATTAAATTTGGGAGGAGCCAATGTCACAAACCTTTCAAAGCTTTTCTGCTCAGACAAGGACATAGCAACATTGGTAGAAACTGGGGGCTGAAAATCTTGAAGGTACAATAGAAGGCATGGAAAATAAACTCGGGTTCTATAATCCTATACTAGGTCCCTGAGCTAGCCGTGAAGGACTAACAAGTATCATAGGAACTACATTACTTGGAAGATTACTAGTAACATGAGTACCCTCCAACCTTGCAAACAATCAAGTCAATAACTCTTATAATACTGGTGTACCTTTTGAGGTTGCAGGAGGCTGAACTGTATCTTCAGCCTGCTGCTCATTAAATTTTTTCAACAAATGACACAATCCTATTCCATAAATTATAACATACGAATATTCAATAACTCAATCCCAATATCAAATAAGGATAGTCAAACCTACCTCAATGCCGGAACTGAACAAATGCTATTTATATAGTCGGTGGTCACGAATTCTCCTGTGCTACTTCTCTAGCACGACCTTGACCTCTAGCTCTATCACAACCTCTTCCTCGCCCTCTCGCTGGGGCTTGAATAGTAGGTACTGACTCATCCTCGATCTCTTTAACTCCAATCCTTGGCATCTACGTAGAAAGAATAGATTAGAGGCATACAAAACTTGAATATGAAGAAATCGCATGAAAGACATTAATAAAAAGCGGATTCCTAACAAGCATCATGTAGCCTCTCGAAGATAGATATAGATGTTTATGTACCGATTCGTGAGACTCTACTAGACACCCTAATCTTTAATTCATGAGACCGGTGAACCTAGAGTTCTGATACCAAACTTGTCACGACCCAAAATGATATCATGACTAAAAAGGCCACTCAATTTCAAACCCAAGGATAAAGTTACACTTAAAGGTGAAACCCCAATAGGTAGATAGTTATTATATAATAAATAACCCATAAAATCTTAATTCAGGACCTAGTGTCACAAGTATAAAAAACATCTAAATTCATAAGTACATCTCAGTCTTCAAATAAAGATAAAGACTAAATAACTAAGATAGAATCCAATGGCAACTTAAAGCCCTGAGTCTCACTACTAGATCTTGTATAAACCAACTGCACGAGTAAATCAACTACTACGTGGATAATACTGATGAGAATCTGCGAGTAGAAAGAAGTAGGGGTGAGTACACATAATATGTACCCAGTAGATTTAACCGACTGAAAATCAGAAATTAAATAAACTATGAAATAATTTAAGATCGCTTCCACCTGCAACAGAAAAATTAGTCCGGCATCAATGACGCTAATTTATAGAACGACATGAATAAAATAGATATATAATCTCAATTAAGCCAATCCAAAATGACCACAAGTAATACCATGATATGGTATGCAATGTAATGCAAGGTGGAATCAATACTGTCGCACAACCTGTCGTATACAATCTCAATATATTTGGTCAAGGACTCATGATAATAATCTCAATATATCAACTACCTTTCCACCTAAGTGCTCGTGGTCAAGGACTCACGATACGAGTCTCAATGTATCAACTACCTTGCCACCTAAGTGGTCGTGGTCAAGGACCCATGCTACGAATCTCAATGTATCAACTACCTTGCCACCTAAATGCTCGTAGTCAAGAACTCATGATACGAATCTCAATGAATCAACTACTTTGCCACCTAAGAGCTTATGGTCAAGGATTCATGATACGAATCGTTATTCACAACTTCTTAAAATGTCATGACATGTAGTATGAGGATGCATGCAATCAAGACGCAATTATTGAAGCAATATTTCTCTCTATAAATACAATAATTATCAAAGCTCTGCAAGTTAGCAATTATATGTTTACTCTTTTTTTAATACATTTTGGGATATTGTTCTCTTAAAAATTCTCTGCCACGTTTAAATTTTTTTTTATCATTTCTCAATTTAGTCACAATTCTCAATATTGTGTCCAATGTTATGCTAAAAGTACACACTTTTGGTCATTATTTATCTTATATTTAATACTTTTATTTATACTTTTTGAACATAAATTTTGTGAGTTATGCTAGATAGTGAGATTAAAGTGTAGGATCAAATTGACACAAAAATGAAGAGATTTGGAGCCAAAATGAATCCAAAAGTAAAAGATTATAGAAGGAAATTCAAGCAGGCAACTTAATGAGTTAAAGTTAATATTATATTAATATTTGTAACTTTATAAGTGAGCAAAGAGTGGGACAAACATTGCATTAATGTAAGTGGTACATTATGTTGGGTCTATCTATAATAATCATTTGACACATTCTTTTAACACATAAATCTCTTCTTCTATTTCTACTCATTAAAATAAGTGAAATATACCAAGAATATTTTAGTAAATGTCACTTTATTTTTTTCTATATGGCCATTACATGTTTTTTATATATATATACAAATTCTATGTATATGCATGTATGACATTTGGCTTCACTTATTCTGAAAATAATAGACAAAAAATAAATCTACAACATAATTCATACTACTCTTAAAATTCTTCTTCTTTTCATACCACTCGCTGCTTTATCAAGATCTTAAAAGTATGTTGCTTCAATCTTTTCTTCTTTGTGTTTTATTTTCAGTTTGATTGTACTTAAATATTTTTTTAGGATCCCTTACTTTTATCAACAATTTACAAAATAATTCTTTCATAGTTAACACTAATTAATAATTTAATAATTAGTCTAGGATTTTCATACTTTAAAAAATAATCTCCTATATAATTAAATTTTTTCAACAAATGACACAATCCTATTCCATAAATTATAACATACGAATATTCAATAACTCAATCCCAATATCAAATAAGGATAGTCAAACCTACCTCAATGCCGGAACTGAACAAATGCTATTTATATAGTCGGTGGTCACGAATTCTCCTCTGTCTATGCTCTACCAAAATTTTCTTTCTTGTTTTCTACTCTTCGTTGAAATGAGCAAAGACAACAACTATATAGAGGCATTGTGCGCCTTGTTAAGCTCATAATTGAGCACTATCAGCAAGTGCCCAGCCCATTAATGCAAATGGCTGACCAATCATAAAGAATCTTATAGATTGGATATTGTCATCTATTTAGCTCTTTAGTGGAGCAAAAGGAATGATAATATTAAAAATACAAAAATACAATCACAATTTTTAAAAAATTTTAGGGATAGAATATGATTCTCTGCTAATTTAAAATATTGCCCCCCTCCCAAAAAAAAAAAACTCATCTACCAAGAATAAAATATACATGTCACAAGGAGTTCAATGACATCCATTTAGAATTTACGAGGAAGATGTTTTTGATAAAATATGAAGTTTTCTAAATGACCTAATGGGTCATCATAAAATAGCTAGATTACATGACTATTTATAGGTGAATTCATCCAGCATAACATACATGTCTCATAATTAATACTTCATATCCTCCAAATTCATGAATACACATAACTAGACTTAATCTAGACTTTTCACCAATTCGTGCATCTTCTAATACATTAATATACTAGTTCATGGACTAAATTAAATACGATGAAAACACACTAAGTAATGTGAACAAGTTTATTTTTTCAACATCCCCCCTTAAATTTGATTTACTACTCCAAGAGTCATCCGCTGCTTCTGAAAAATATCAGCCTTCAACGGCTTGGTGAAAATATCTACAACTTGGTCTTGAGTTTTCACAAACTCAAGCTCTACCTCTCTCTTCGATACAAAATCTCTAAGGAAATGAAATTTAGTATCAATATGTTTGCTCTTTTCATGAAAATCGGGTTCTTTGCCAACGCTGTTAGTTGCTATATTTTAGGAATGCAGTCTTTATTTATTTACTCTACAGTCAATTATATTAAGCTTTTTTTCAAATAAATTCTTTACCTAGTCTTTAAGAGTGTGTTTATTTTCAGCAGGTGTGTTACTGATTTTTAGATCCATGAAATTAGATCTTTTATTATATATGTAAATCTTTTTTTGCAGTAAAACATGCACTTTTCAAAAATGGCTTCTCTTCTTTCTTGTTCTTCATTGCTATATAGTTCTTATCTTTCAATATTCACAAGTTCTTCTTTTTTTTTTTTGGTTCTCACTCAAAATTAACAACAATTGGTATCAGAGCTTTTTATTCTTGAGGGGCCTGTGTGTAGTAATCTATTTCAGCGTATCCCATGGGGGAGAAACAAACTTTTCTTAAATGGCATCACCAACTTTCAATGGATAAAGTTATCAAATCTGGGCAGTAAGAATGCAAACATATCTAGAAACTTTGGATTTGTGGGGGCTATAGAAGATGATTATGAGATTGTTCCGTTGACAATCAATTCCATGATGACGCAAATAAAAAATCACAAGGAGAGAAAAATCATGAAATCAAAGGCAAAAACATGCTTGTATACTGCAGTTTCATCCACAATCTTCACTCATGTTATGTCTCAGAAATCAGCAAAAAAGATATGAAATTATCTTAAAGCTGAGCATGAAGGAGATAAAAAAATTTGAAGGATGCAAATGCTAAATTTGATACAAAAGTTTGAACTGTAAAGGATGAAAGAAAGTGAAACCATAAAGGAGTATTCTGACAGACTTCTTAACATAGCAAATCATGGCAGATTGTTGGGTTTCACTTTAAATGATTCAAGGATTGTTGAGACAATTCTTGTAATAGTGCCTAACAAATTTGAGACTACTATTACAACCATAGAAAACATTAAGGATTTGTCTAAGATTACACTAGTAGAGCTCTTAAGTGCTTTTCAAGCATAAGAGCAAGACGTGTAATGAGACAAGAAGAGGTTGTTAAATGAGCCCTACTAGTCAAACATCAAGACAATGGAAGAAACAAGTAGAAGCAGAACAAAAAGATACAAGGACAAAATAGTGAAAATTTTGCCAAAAGCCAGAATGCTAACTATCCTTCTTGTCACCATTGTGGAAAAAAAGGTCATTCTTCTTTCAAATATTAGAGGAGACCTAATGGAAAATGCAGCAAGTGCAATCAGCAAGGTCACGAAGCTATAATTTGCAAAGCTAAAATTCAGCAGCCTGAAGTAGAAGCTCAAGTTGTTGATCGCGAAGAAGATCATCTCTTTATCACAACTTGTTTCACAAGCCTATATTCAAGTGAAAATTGGCTAATTGATAGTGATTGCTCTAACCATATGACATTTGATAAGATATTGCTCAAAGAATTGTGGAACACTGAGACAAAGAAAGTTAGAATTGAAAATAGTGAGTGTCTTGACATGAAAGGTAAGGGCACCATAGCCATTACCAGTGGCTCTAAAACTAAGTTAAACATAAATATTCTATATGTTCCAGACCTTGATCAGAGTCTTCTCAGTGCTGGTCAGTAAATGAAGAATGAATTCATTTTTTCTTCAAAAATAAAACTTGTGTTATAGAAGAGCCATCAGGTGATGGAATATTTAAGGTCAAAATGGAGGGGAAGTATTTCCCACTTAATCCTTTTGAAGAAGAGCAAAAAGCTTTTCTTATGTCAGACAACTCTACATAAGTTAGACATAAAAGAATGAGCTATTTTTATCATCAAGGTATGATATTTTTGCGAAGAAAGGAACTTGTAAATGATCTACCAAAATTATAGAATCATTGGATAGATTGTCAAGCTTGCTTACTTGGAAAGATGAACAGGTTGCCATTTCCTAATACAACTTGGAGAGCATAAAAAAACTTTAATTCATTCATATAGATTTGTGTGAACCTCACAGAATACCATCTTTAAAAGATAGACTTTGCTACATTGCATTTATTGATGATCTAACAAGAATGATATGAATTTTTTTCATAAAATCCAAGTCTGAAATAGCTAAAGTGTTTTGGAATTTTAAGGCAAAGGTTGAAAATCAAAATGGTTGCAAAATTCATATTTTAAGATCTGATAATGGGAAATAGTACACTTCAAATCAGTTCAAATTATTCTACGATAAAGCTAGCATAGAACATCAATTAATAACCCCTTATACTCCATAACAAAATGGAGTCAGTGAGTGAAAAAACAGAACCATAATGGAGATGGCTAGGTATATGCTACATGAGAAACATCTACCAAAAAGATTTTTGGTAGAGGCTGCCAGTGCTGTTGTTTTTTTGCAAAATAGACTTCCTTACAGTTCTATAAAAGATAAAACACCATATGAAGCATGGTATAATTGTAAAGTTTCATTGCAATTTCTCAAAATTTTTTGTTGCTTATGTTTCTCTTATGTACCACAGATTAAAAGAGATAAGCTTGATAAGAAGACAACTCCTGGCATCTTTATAGACTATATTGATGTCTCCAAAATATACAGGGTGTATCAAACTCAAATGGAGAAAATTATAGTGAGTAGAGATGTCCACTTCATTGAGAACCAACACTGGAATTGACAAAAGCCTAAAAATAATTCACCGGTGGACTCTCTATTAGATCCAAAAGTTCTAATAAATGATCTTTCTGTTAGAGGCACGAGGTTAATTTTTTATATCTATCAAAGACGTAAGTTGCAATTTGTGAGCCCGTAAGCTATGAAGAAGCAGAAGGAGATAACAAATGGGTCGCTGCAATAAAGAAGGAGATGATGATGATCGAAAAAATCAGACCTGGGAGCTTGTTGAAAAATCTATATACAGAAAGATCATTGGAGTAAAATGGGTCTTTAGGACAAATTTAAATGTTGATGGTTCTATTAACAAACACAGAGCGAGGCTTGTAGTGAAAGGTTACACTCAGATCTTTGGAGTAGACTACTCAAAAACATTCAGACTAGTTGCTCGCCTTGACACAATCAGATTGCTACTAGCCATTGCACTAGAAAAAAGTTGAAATGTCTATCAACTTGAATTCAAGTCGGCCTTTCTCAATGGTCTTCTCTAGGAGGAGATTTATGTTGAGCAATCAAATGATTTTATTGTCAAGGAAAAAATAAGGTTTATTTGCAAATCAAAACTCTTTATGGTTTAAAGCAAGAGCCAAGAGCTTTGTATAGCAAGATTGACAATCATTTACTAAGTTTAGGCTTCATGAAGAGCCTATCTGAGTCTACACTTTATATTAAGTATTCAAGTGCAGACATACTCATTATTTTCTTGTATATTGATGATCTCTTTATTACAGAAAGTAAAGTTTGTCTGCTTGAGGATTTCAGTTGAAAATGATGAAGGTCCTAGAAATAACAGACCTTGGACTAATGTCGTACTTTCTTGGAATGGAGATTAAACAAAATGAAGACAATGTGTTCATTTTTCAAAAAAGTATGCTCAAGAAATCCTAAAGAAGTTTCATATGGAAGACTGCAAAGTTATGAATACTCCAATGAACCAAAAAGAAAAGTTTTCCAAAGATGATGGTGCAAAAAAGGTAGATGAAGCATATTATAAAAGTCTTATTAGCTACTTAATGTATTTAACTGCAATTAGTCCTGATATCTTGTATCTACTGTGCCTTTTGTCTTGATTCATGCATTGTACAAGTGATTTACACTTGAGAGCAACTAAAAAAGTTGTCAGATACATCAAGGGAACTGTCAACTATGGTGTTAAGTTCCACAAAAGTCAGAAGTTTAGACTTATCAGATTCTCCGATAGTGATTAGGGTGGTGAACTTGATATAAAGAGTACATCAAGTTTTTGTTTCAGTCTTGGATCATGAGTTTTCTCTTTGTATTCTAAGAAACAAGATATAATGGCACAATCAACAGTCAAAGCAAAGTTTATTGCTACAACATCAGCTGTGAATCAAGCACTATGGTTAAGAAAAATTATGTGTGATCTGAATATGGAGCAAAAAGAAGGGACTGTGATTTTTATTAATAATCAAGTTGCAATTCTATTGCTAATAATCTAGTTTTTCATGCAAAAATGAAGCATTTCAATATTAAGTTATTTTTATTAAGAGACGTGTAGAAAGATGAAGATGTGAAGCTTTTTTATTGCAAGAGTGATGAGTAGGTTGCTGACATTTTCACCAAGCCCCTTTCCCTTGGCAAGTTTGAGTTTTTCAGAGAAAAGCTAGGAATCTGCAGTTCCTAAGCCAAGGAGAAGTGTTAGTTGCTATATTTTAGGAATGCAGTTTTTATTTATTTATTGCAATAAATTAGATAAGCTTTTTTTCAAATAACTTCTTTACCTAGTCTTTAGAAGTTTGCTTATTTTTAGAAGATGTGTTGCTGATTTTTAGGTCCATGATGTTAGGTCCATTATTATATATGTAAGTCTTTTTTTGCAGTAAAATATCCACTTTTCGAGAATAGTTTCTCTTCTTTCTTGTTCTTCATTGCTATATAGTTCTTATATTTCAATATTCACAAGTTCTCTTTTGTTCTTTTTTGGGTTCTCACTCAAAATTAACAACAAATGCAATGGCTGATTTTTTATCAATACAAATCTTAGTTGCATCTTCTTGTGGTTGGTAAAGTTCTTTCAACAAGCTTCTTAGCCACATTGCATGACAAACAGAAGAAAAAGCTGCTACATATTCTGCTTCACATGCATATTGACAAGGTCATAATTGGTTGTTTCTTAGAATTTCATGTAAATGCAGAATTTTCAAAGAAGAAAATAAACCCTGTAGTACTTTTTCAATCATCAACATCAATATCGACCTTTTACTTGCAACTCTTTGCTATCAATCTTGCTTTATACCTCTCTATTTCACATTTGAAAATTTTCTTTAGCTTGTAAATTTATTTTACTCCAATGGTGCTTTTTTCTTTTGCAAGTTTTGCGAACTCCCAAGTATCATTATTATTCTTCTTTATTGTCCTGGTTTCTTCATCCATCACAGCTCTCCATTTTGAATTACCAGCAACATCTTCATAACTTACAGGCTCACTGTCCACAAATAAACAAAAGTGAGTTAAATCATATAAATTTTCTGTCACTTCTTCAGTTGTTTCATACCAAGTCTCGAAGACTTCTAGACTTTTGAGGTAGACTGCTTGAACTTGATTCTCCAACTTCTTGAACTTACAATGGCGGTTTTGTAGGTGGAGTAGTAGGCAACTCTACTACTTCTTCATCAAGTACATCAATAATGAATGAATTAAAAGAGTGATTTTGCTCTTTAGATTACCATTCCCAAGCACTATCTTCATCAACTTCTACATCTCTGCTTACAATAACCTTGCCATTTCTAGGGTTATATAATATATAGCCTTTAGATCTTTGTGCATATATAACCAACAAAAATATATCTTTCACTTTTTTTCATCAAGCTTAGATTTCTTCTCATCCGGCACATGTACATAAACAATACTTTCAAAACACTCGCAAGTGAGAAACTTTTGGTTTGAAACTACTCCAAACTTCTTACGGTGTTTTGTCACAAATATTTTTGATGTGACATCGATTTGATAAATACACTGCACAAGCAACTACTTTAGCCCAAAGTTCCTTAGTTTGCTCTTCAACATACATCTTACCATATTGAGAATAGTTCGATTCTTCCTTCCACCACATTATTTTATTGAGGCAATCTTGGAATGGTTAAAAAATGACGTATTTCATTTTTGTCACAAAAATCTTGAACTTGTTTGAAGTGAATTATCCACCATCTTTGGATCGAAGTGACTTTATTTGGTATCCACTTTGCTTCTCCACCATGCTCTTAAAATTCTTGAAGTTTTTAAACACCTCTGATTTTTCCTTCAAAAAATACACCCAAGGTTTTTGAGAATAATCATCAACAAAGAGAAGAAAATAATTACTTTTACCAAGTGAGGCTAGCTTGATGGATATGCACTTATCCATGTTAATTAATTCTAAAGGACACCATACACTTGCCAATGACTCTTTGAGAAAACTTTTCCTTGACTGCTTTCCAAAAAGATATCCTTCTCAAAGTTGATTAGGATGGTTAATAGTTGGCAACCCTTTCACCATCTTTCACCATATTTTTTTTCAATCAATCTTAGACTATCAAAGTTCAAATGGTCAAATCTCA
This sequence comes from Solanum virginianum, assembly GCA_000787875.1. NCBI lineage: Eukaryota > Viridiplantae > Streptophyta > Magnoliopsida > Solanales > Solanaceae > Solanum > Solanum virginianum. The sequence continues at coordinate 73,128 of DF360818.1, read as the reverse complement.
TATACCAAAGCCAAGATGAAGTTTTGACACATGAAAATAAGCATCTTGGTACATTACTTTGAAGATTCAACACAAATATTTTATTTTTAGCTTGAAAACTTTGGCTAATAATCTTCTATTTTCGTCTTTCATTGTCAATATTTTATCTTTCAAATGAATGTCATAGTTTTTCTTCAAAACGTGTCCCAAACTTCGAATATAACTTTTTATTTATGGTATATACATGACATTAGAGATAAATTGATGACTTTCATCTTCCAAACGTATTAAAATCGTACCTTTTCCTTTGATTGAACTTTGAAGTGTCTCCAAGAGTGATGTTGCCATCATGAAATTTCTCAATCTCAACAAATAAATGCTTCTTCCCACAAATATGACTACTTGCATCGGTATCAAGGTACCATTTATTTTTTAACACTTTCTTTTTCTTTACATGTCATAAGTAAAGTCTCATCTTCATCTTCAGTTTTTCTCTCCACAAAATTATTTATCTCCTCTAAATTATTTTTGCATTTTCATGAAAAATGAACATACTTATAACAAGTATAACACTCAATCTTTGATTTGTCATACCTTCCTTAATTTGACCTACATCCTCTGCCTCTTTCGCGGCCTCTTTCTTGGTTGGAGTCTTGACTTCTTTTTTCTTTGGTTGGAGGTTGACTACCACCTCTTTCTCCTTTACTATGAGCTCTTCTATGCTCACAACCTCTTTGTTATGAGCCTGACTTTTATATTTCTCTTTCAAAGAAATTTTTGCTTGCAAAACTTGTTCAATCGACTCTTATTTCAGTTTCTTCAACTATTCTTTATGTGCTTGCAAAGAACCTATGAGTTATTCTATGATCATAGTGTTCAAGTCCTTGGACTCTTCAATAGCAACAATAATATAATTAAATTTTGAATCTAGGAATCGTCATATTTTTGTAACGACCCTATCATCCTTCAACACTTCACCATATCTGCTTATTTGATTGACAACTATCAACACCCTTGAGATATAATCCAAAATTGATTCGGATTCCTTCATTAACAGTAATTTAAGTTGTCCTCTTAGGGTTTGGAGATAAACCTTTTTCACCTTATCTAAACTTTTAAAGGAGGTTTGGAGAATATCTCATGCTTCCTTTGAGTTAGATGCATTTGCAACTTTCTCGAACATCTTTTCATTCAAACTTTGATGGATTGGTGTGAGTGCCTTTTGGTCTTTTTCTTTTGTACAAGCGACATCATCTTCTTCATCAACATATATCAGTCTCCATAACTTCTCATACATCGTAGGCTTGAAGTAAAGCCTTCATTTGGTTGCATCAACTTTCATAATTTTCTTGGTGAACATCAAAACTTGAAATGAAATTCCATTGAAGTTACTCATTTTCTCTCTATGTTTTGTTGTCTCTCAAGCACACTAGCTCTGATACCAAATGTTAGAAAGTTGGGAGAGCAAGAAAACACAAATATTACTCAATACTTATAAGTAGAAGAGGAGTGAAAAAAAGATGATTTTCTATTCAACTTTTTAGCTTATCCAAAATGGCTAGATTAGATGATTATTTATAAGTGAGTTCATCCACGTATCTAGCCTAACATACGTGTATCATAATTAATACTTCACATCCTTCAAGTTCATGAATACGTCTAACTAGACTTAATCTAGGCTTTTTCACTAATTCATGCATCTCCTAATACATTAATCTATTAGTTCATGTACTAAAATAAATATGATGTGGACACGCTAAATAATGTGCACAAGTTTGTTTTTTAACATAAACAATTGGCTTCTCCACTTGGTTGTTGATATAGACAATACAAATGGTTTAAAAAAATTAATGTTTCTATTGCTAGTTTTGTTTCTTACCTTTCAATTAACCAGACTATGCAAGTACTTTATATAAATGGACAAATGCTATGTCTTTCTTGCGTTAACTTTGCTAATATGAACAAATTGATTACAATTAAAATACAACTGACAACAATCGCATGACCTTAGTCGGTTATAGTTTATATGTCACAAAAAGGACTAAGTATATTTAAGCTTTTACTATGTTTTGATGTATTGACCACATGATTTCACGTATACTTCCATAAAAGAAGGTGTACTAACCAATATAAATAGGAGAAAAGTAAAGTTGCCCATTATTTGCACAAACTAATTGAAGGGAGCTGAATTTATGTGAAAAAAATATTAGACAGTATATTTGTCGTTTCTCCAACAATATTTAAAAAAACTAGAAGCATTAAGAATGTGAAAGATTTGTACACTATCACCTTGGTTTATCAGTTGTAAAAAATTATTTACCATCTTAGGCGTATCAAGTTAATTACATGTAATTTTAATTTTATGTTAGTAGATTTATTTTCAATTTCAATTTAGCTTAATTACTAACTAAATTTGTCCTCAAGTATTAAATAAAGGTGAGAAAAAGTTATTTGATAGCTACATTAATTTTGTCATGCTCATGTGAGATTACATATCAATTTAGTTAAATGGTATTAGTGCCTGCATTTGGGTATGTCAGAGTATTGAACTGTGTCTTATGAGAAGTTCCCTGTATGACAATAAGATAAGAGATTTGTAGTTGATATCTTGTGTCGAAGGTCTTCTTAGCAAAGTGGTGGTCAAGTGGTGTGTCCCATTGGTTGATAGTGGCGGTGCAGGATCATTAGCAGATCAAATGTATTATCCTTGAAGAGAAGGTTACGAATTGTGTGGTCTTGGTTTGAGGGGAGCTGAATATGAAAAACTCATCCCACATCGGATGGAGAAGAAGAAATGAACCAATATATATGTGTTCACCCAACTCCATTAGTATGAGGCCTTTTGGGATGTACCAAAAATAAATTGGTGAAGGCTTGACCCAAAGCAAACATTATCATACTAATATGGAGTTAGGGTGGCGTTACATGCAGCCCTAACATTTGGGACTAAATTCTAACGTATTAACTACCTTAAACCCTTTCAAGTACTTCATTCTCACCCAATTCTCAATTCACAAAATCTTCTATTTAAATATCCTCTCAATACTTTCTTCTCTTCCAAGCAAGGTTCTCATTAAAGATCAAGTAAATTTATCCAAGTTTCAAGGTAAATTTCTTTCAGTTTCTCTTAGGTGCTACATCAAGGTATGTCAGTATTCATCAATGAGTCCCTTTCACCCATAAAGTCCAAAAGATCTTCTACTTTTCAATCAATTTCAAATATGAATTTCATAAGATTTTGATAAATTCTCCTTCAATTGCTTAAAAAGTTCCAATCAATATTTATTTACTCAATTATGTATATATTAATATTCAATTGCATGAATTTGATGATTTACAAGCAATTTTCCCATAAGGCTATCTAAAGATCATGAATTCCATGGTAGGTTCTTTTATTTATGATTTTAATTGATGAGTTTCATTATAGTTATGCATTATCTCATGGAATTACATGTTTTAAAGTTATTTTGATATTGAACCCATATAATTTTTCCCTAGATTTTAATGAATCATGATCATGAATGATAATGACTTCTCTCAAGGTTTATGAAAATTATTCAGTTATGATTTTATGAAGTCCCTTCAAGGACTGAATAAATAAATGAATAATGGTGAAAGGATCTTCTCACCTAATCATTGATTAAAAGTATGATAGGGACAATCTTCATTGATGAATCACCAAGGATTTAATGAGCTGCTCTATATACAATCCATATTTTGTGACTTAAAGTTTATGATTGACCTTATAATTTGCTTGATTACTCCCTTGGGATTTTACTTAGCACCGAGAAGACTTGAGGACGGTTCGATCCGGCAAACTATTAAGGTTATTCTCCCAAGGGAAGTCTAGTAGCAACCTCTTGTCTTAAACTATGTGCCACCATAGGTTGCCTTATTGGATAGTCTAGTGGATTCATATTTTGCATCTTACTATTGACTGTTATATCATAATGGAATCTACCTTGGCAAGTACCCTCTTCCTTTCTCGATCTAGGGGTTACATCAAATTCCATATTATAGCTCGCATGACCTTAGTCGGTTATAGTTTATATGTCACAAAAAGGACTAAGTATATTTAAGCTTTTACTATGTTTTGATGTATTGACCACATGATTTCACGTATACTCATTTATATTTTATTTCATACTATTTTATTTTGGTCTTGCATCACTACCACAAGCATATTATTGCCCCATATTTACTATGCATTTGCTCACATGCTTAGTACATTCAAACATACTAACGCATACATCTTTGCCTATATTATATCACATTGTAGGATCGGATATTTCTTCTCATCCACAGGGCTAGTTTCAGGTTATTGCTTGAAGATTGTCGGCGAATCCTCATGCTTTGAGGACAAGCCAAATCTATATTTCTTCCTTTACTTGTTATTATTGGACTATATTGATACCTTGACACTATATCTTTACTTTTAGTTGATCTTGGAAATTGTCCATAGCCTCCGCCTATGTTACTTTTAGAGGCATGTTGGATATGCGAGAGTTTATGTTGTCTAATCGCTTCCCTTGTATTATTATGTTTTAGTTTTTTTATAAGATTTTCCACATTGTGATTGTTTACTTCATTACTTATGAATGCTCATGTATGATACGCTAAGATGACATGATTGGAGTCCTTCAGGATTCTAATTGCTGTGTCACACTAGGGCCTAGCTTGGGATATGACAATAACCGATAAATTGAGTCTCTTTCTTAAGTTTGTCTCATATTAATGGTTAATGAGATGAATGATCTTCTTATAAGGCTTGAAGAATTATCACCTTTTCAATGAGTTTTTTTGGGATGAGTTAGGCCTAAGACCTAATGTTACGTGGTATAAGAGCAATAACCATCTCACCTAAAATAGGACCTCCAAAGATAAAATATTTCACACACCAAATGCTTACTATTGGGCATGAGGTGGGGGTCGAGTTAAGGTAAAGGCCTTGTTGTGAGTTAAGTTACAAGTAGAGGTTTAGTCTTAGGCTAGGGTCATGTAGGGCATCAAGTCCGGAGTTGACTCCCAAGTTCTCGTCAGGTACTGAGTCGGGGTCTCCATTAAATTTCAAGTCAAGATCAAGGATTGTGTTCCAGGTCATAGTAGGGCTAGAGGTCGAGTTTCAAGTATGGATTGAGTCTGAATTTTGGTTAGGATTGAGGTCACTAATTAAGTTGAGGTCACGGTCAAATTCAAATTGGTGTCATGGGTAAAATTTTTTGAAATAAACTAAATAAATCACAAATTGGGTCTCTCTCACCTTGGTATTTCCCCAGAGAGAGATCATGGTTTTTGGCATGTTAGTCAACTAGGGGTGAGCATGGTACAATATTGAAAATTTTGGTCCAATAATTTTGATTTTCAGTTTTTAAAATTTATGATACCATCAACATCAGTATAACCATGTATTTTAATTAAATATATTAGGAACCATGGTTTATTTGACTTACATATACTCATACAATATATAATTAGGATCGGACATTGGTTTTTCAAAAAAAAAAAATCATCTCAATTATATCATACTAACAACTTATACAAGTATTATAAAGAAAATACAAATGATTTCCTTAATTGATTAGGTACACAAAAAAGGATATTTCAATCAAGATAAATAGTCAAAATTTCAAACATAGCAACAATAACAAACCCATTGTAGTCCGAAAAGTAGAGTCAAGAGAGGGTAGAGTGTACACATACCTAACCTCTAACTCGAGGAGCTACAAAGCTTATTTCCAAAAAATCCTCAGCTCAAGTAACAAATAATGGAGCAGCTAAAAAAATTACAGAAGTAAAGAGGACATAGAAAATAAAAGGAAAATACATAACATAATATTCAAAAGAGGGAGCAATAACAATAATCAGCTAATGTGATAAGTAAAGCACAGTAAATGACGAGAAGTATAGTCAATATTCCAATGCCTAAACAGTTATGTCGCATCTGCACAGAATTTGTACATGTAACTATCTAAAAGGACAATTCTGCGCAGATGCGACTAAGCTTCTGGTGCAAAACATCGGGGAAGTCCATGCATGGTTGCCCATCTGAGAAATGATGCAACAAATATTGCCAACAATCCCTGATTGCAACACGTCGATAAGGGCTAAATCATAACAACTCTTCCCATGCAGGGGGGAGCTACCCCTTTGTTAGGGTTCATTCGGCTCTTCGACGAGAAATTATACAAATTATACATGACTAAAATAATTTTTTTTAATGTATATAGTGGATGTCGAACCCCCTTTGACTAGTTCGTATGTCTACCTTTTTCAGATTTTGAACCCCTTTACTGACAATCTTAGCTCTGCCACTGTTTCCATGGTTAATCTGTAAGAGGTGCAAACCAAGCAAATACATGAAAGAATCATCAGAATATTCCATCATTTAGTCCAGAGGCACAAACATATTAGGTCCTCATTCACCAGCAATATCAGTGGGTTCATATATAACTATATTTTCTGTCGAAACATTGTCCATATTTTCATTTTGATCATCTACATATGCTTGGGAGCTTACTACATCCCCATTCAATTTTTTTATGCTTTAGACATGCCAAAGTGAAGAAACGGATTAAGGCAGTTAATACATGTGAGGATGAAATTCAAATATGTTTAGCACAAACTTAGGCTCCAAGAACTTCTATACAAGTAGATAAATCAATGCAACAAAATTGTTAACGGACTTCCACATATACATGGGGATACCAGAAAGAATCACCAGAAGCATGAAACTTGACCATTTTACTATTCTAAATCTTGAAAAAAAAAAAAAAGGTTCCCCTGAACTCATGACTGCAGTCTGCACAGTAGTCTTTTGCCTTTCAAAAGACTCAGGGTTGATTAGATTCATCTACTGGAGTCCGATTTTTTTTGTTTATACTTAATTCTATTTTATTTAGTTAGCAGAACCTTCTAACTATATATTACTCGACAAATTCTCCTGTTTCTCTTGGGTTTTTTTTCTTTCTAAAGACGGGGATTTCCAATCCTAGCAGGAAAGGGAGGGAAAAAGATACTCAATTTAAAGTGAGTAAACAGAATTCCATACTCGATTTGATAAGTTCCTACTTGACTGCAGGGCCGTAACTGCATCATTTGTCTTTCTGATGTGTTCTCAAACAGATAATTTCGTAATTGGCTATAGGGCCATTGCTAGACCATTTGTCCTCCTGATGAGTTCGCAGACTGATAATTTCCTATTTGGTTGCAGGGCCATTGCTGCACCTTTTGTCCTGATGATGATAAACTGTACTTAGAACTAAGGAATTGCTTTTCATATAGCTCATTAGTCAATTTGGAGCTCTCTTCATCTTCCATTAGCAATTTCATATACGAGAAATTTGTTGTTTGCGGACTCTGATGTCCTCTGCATGTTCAAATGATTTCCTACTCAGCTGCAGGGCGATTGGTGCACCCCTTGTCCTTCTAATGATAAGCCCTGATCCATATCAAGCGCTATAAGCAGAAAATACTAGATATGAAAAAAAAGAATAAAAAAAGGACGAACGACTAATAATAAAAACAAATGATAGTATGTAAATACAAAAAAGTAACAGTAAAAAATAACAAACAAAGTAACAAATATAAAGCGGATAATGACAACATAGGATAAAACCGACTACTCTTACTAACTTGCTATATCACTGGGCCAGACATCATTCTATAAAATCCATAGTGTTGTTGTTCTCTTCGTAAATGTCTTTTCCTTTTCTCTTAGCATTAGAGGTGCTCCCAGAAGATCTCATCAGGCAACAAACTTCAGTAAGTGCAACTTTTGTGCTGCTTCTCCCAAGTCCTTGGCAAATTCCAAACTTTTCAAGGTTGCGCTCTTACTTTTGAAGACTTTGTTGATTTCTGTATGAGAAGTTCTTGAACTCTTGTGGCCTATTTCTTTCGATGAAAAATTTTGCAAAAAATAACAATGTAAAAAGATAATTGTACATCATTCAAAATCACATACATCAAACTAAAGACCAACACAAAATAAGGATGGGTAAAAGATGAGACTAATTAGACTCGTTTTTGGCTCAAGCAAACTTCCAACATTACCTTGGCGGAATAACAAATGCTGAATTCAGATGTCACATTTTCTAAATCA
>DF360818.1:43819-55066 GCA_000787875.1 Solanum virginianum | reverse complement strand
TGAGATATTTTCCTCCTCCATTAGCAATTTCAACAAAGAGAAATTATATGGCGCGGACACTGATATTCTCTGCATGTTCTGATTATAATTTTGGCTGGATATTGATGGGCTGATAATCTTGGAAGGATGAACTATTATTCTCGGGCTATGACGTCTTGGCTCTACGCTCATTTCCTTCACACTATTACTACCGAAATAATCAGGACTCACTTGGTTCATGCTTTGGAACTGCAAATTTTGGCCACTAGAATGATCATTGCTTGTTCCCATAAATTTGGCCATCTCTTCTGATCCGGAATTCACATTGTTCTCACAGATAATGATACCTTTGTTTCCTCTTTGAGCAATAAATTCTGCAAAATCCATACCGTCGTTGTTCTCTTCATAAACCTCTTTCCCTTTTCGTTTAGCATCATACGTGCTCCCAGAAGATCTCATCGAGCAACAAACTTTAGTAAGTGCAAACTTTTGTGTGTTGATTCTCCCAAGTCCTTGGCAAATTCCAAAATTTCAACCTTATTATCTTACTTCCGAAGAGTGTATTGGGTTCTGTACATGAAGTTTTTGAACTGTTTTGACATATTGCTTTTGATGAAAAATAACAATGTAAAAAGATAACTATACATCATTCAAAATCATATACATCTCAAATGCAAGGAGAGAGTTAAATTCAAGAGGATTCGTAAGACACAAATTTAACTACCACTTATGTGAACAACTTTTAAAATGATACTCGTATATATTGTCCTCAATATTTAATACTAATCTCTCGTATGATTTTCAGTGAAAGAGTGGATTTCTCATCTCTACTTACATATGCATGTTACTATATGTTAATTGACTAAATCACCTTAACTTTATGTTATCGTTCTGGCCCATGACGAGACCCATGGTGTGATGGCATAGATGACTCAAAATTGCACGTTTGCCCTTAAAGCGGGTTGGTCCTTAACATTTACGAAAATATGAAGGACAAATTAAAGATCAACAGAAAATAAGGCATAAGTGTTATCAACCCCTTGCATGTCTTTGCCCATAGTTGGAGAAAACACAACAAAAGGAGAAACTCATGGCTTTTGCTATTGTAATCATTCATCTATTGTGGATGACATAAAATGAATCTCCAAATAAGAAGTGAGGAGCATAGTCCGTAGACTTGTTTTGTTAAGCATGATTCTTTATGAAATGGATGTCTTATATTAAATGTGTGCAGTGAGGATGCTTATGAATCAGTAGATAGTCATACTTAATCCATCCCCTCAATGTCAAAATGTCCCCTAACCGTATTTAATTAGACCAGTCCAACTGATAATTTTTGAGATCTTTGAGGCGATGTATCTATAGCATTTTGTTTGAGGCAAAATAATTGGATACAAAAGAATCCAAAATTAGAATTCACAACGAATCGAAAAGACTTCCTTTTATGGATTAGGGCTCCCTTTTTGGGTCGACCTTGAACAGGTCAAAATGAGGTTAACTAGACTCATTTTTAGACTCGAGCCAAGTTCTAACATGAGCATGAGAACTTGACAGAGTAATAAATGTAGAATTAAGATGACTCATTTTTCAACTCAGGCAAAGTTCTTCAAGTGCATGAACCAACTTGGCGGAGTAACAAATGTAGATTTTAGATGAGGAATTTCTGAATCTAAAATGCAGTCGTTTTAACTTATTTATGACTCAGTAGTCTCAAGTCTAAGTTAGGCAAATAAATAAATTTCTCCCTTTCATGAAAAAGCCTTTTTGCTCAGCTTAGTTGATTTTTTATATTTTATATAAGCATGAAAATTGAAGGCTCCTTTTGTTATTATGACTTGTGAGAGCTCTGAAATCAGAACACATACAATCAACAAGAAATTTAAAGAAAAGATACCCGTTGAGTAGAAGAAGCACTTTCTTCAATTCTTTGCATCCTATTCTTTCAAACATAAACAATTGGCTCCTCTATGTGGTTGTTGATATAAATGATACAACTGATTGAAAACTTGATATTCATTTGCTAGTTTTGCTTCTTCCCTTTCAATTAATCAGATTGTGCAAATCCTCTATACAAATGAAGAAATGTTGTTTTCCAGCTAAACAATGGGCACTCATTTTACTTGATATATGAACAAATTGGTTGCAATTAAATAGCAACCAACAACAATATATCCATAAACAAGGTGTACTAACCAATGTGAATAGGAGAAAACTAAAGTTGGCTTGTTAAAAAATCGCATAAACCAAAAGAGCGCCATTGGATTTAGGAGAAAAGGTGAAATATCAAACTGTAGATTTGTCGTTTCTCTAATAGTTTTGACAAAATCAAGACATATTAATAATGTGATAGATTTTTACATTATCACCTTAGTTTATCCATGGTAAAAGATCATTTAAGGGTATCAAATTATATGTATTTTCAATTTTATGTTAGTGGAATTCGTTTCTACATAATCCATCCATAGATATTAAACTCTAACTTAATCATTAAGTAAAGTTGTGATTAAATTAGTTTTATCATGCTCGTGTGATTAAATTAAAATGAAACCACATATTGATTAATCACTACTAAGTGACAAAATAGTATTCCATTTCTGCTATGTGACAAAATAGTATTCCATTTATTCTTTCAATAAAAAGGACCTATTTTCTATTGGGAAAATTTCATATATATACAAAAAAGTAAAAAGCTTACCGAAAAAGTAGCCCCAAATCAACGAGACTATACATGACTATACAACATAGTTTGTCAAAAGTTATAAAAAGTATATACTACTATACAATGTATATTACTTATACGTAAGTTATACACAAAATATATATTATAATACACAAATATACACTGACTATATATGCGTATATACAGTGAAGACTTTTTTTTATAATTATTTTAAGTGAAGTGTCTCTCAGTATAATTATCCCTTTTTCTATTGTAGTCTGTTCCAAAAAGAGCGACTTCTTTCCTTTTTTGGCAATATTTTAATTTTAGTTCTCCACATATATGTTTAAGACCACACGAATTGAAGGCATGTTGATAAATAACATAGTTTTAATTTAGAATCAAAAGATTAAGAAGTCTTTTTATTTTCTTAAACTCAATATAAAATCAAATTAGGTCATTCTTTTTTAAATAGAAGTACACAAAAGATCGGTATGCTCTTAACAAGTTATTATCTCAAAACATTACAAGACTATGCTATTTGAGATCTTAATTAACAATATATGTGCATGCTAGATTTTATTTACACAAGTTTTTAATTACAAGAATATACAATAATTAATATTTTTTATTTTTTAATTACAACTTAATATTCTTATCTATCTATTTAATGTGGCTATTAAGGAATCAGTTATTTATGATGTTATATTTTCATTTATTTATGGTTTCTTCTTTTGCTATTGTAATGTCTTTTTTATTTTTTATAATTAAATTGGGCCAATTTCTCGGGTTTATTTATTCCAAAAACATGAGTTAGGCTTTAAGCCCATACAACATTAGTCCAGCCCAATCGGATTAACAGACTTAAGTGGAAAAACCAGTAGATACAAAATGAATATCCAAATACGAAGTGAGGAGCATATTCCATAGACTTGTTTTTTTTTTTTTGGAACTCCAGGAAACCTGCAACAACTATAACCTCTGCCACAGCCTCTGCCCTTTTGGGTGAGCTCTCTGTACGCACCGGGTAAACCCTCCCTCCCACGCAATAGCCTGCAAGCCACGCGGAGATGTAAAGCACACTAGGAAAATCCTATACGACAGGCTCATGACTCAAAGGTATTGAGGGGGGTTCGAACCCGGGCAGCCCATGTGGACTACCACCCTCCAAACCATAGACTTGTTTTTGTTAAGCATGATTCTTTATGGAATGGGTGTCGTATATTAAATGTGTGTAGTGCGGGTGCTTGTAAATTAGCAGATAGCCATATTTAATCCATCCCCTCAATATCAAAATGTCCCCTAACCTTACTTAATTAGACCAATCCAACTGACAATTTTTGAGATTTTTAAGGCGATATATCTACATAATTTTCTATGATGCAAAATAATTGGATACAAAAGAATCCAAAATGAATTGAAAAGACTTCGTTTTATGGATTAGAGCTCCCTTTGTTGGTGCGACCTTGAACAGGTCAAAAGTGAGGTTAACTAGACTCATCTTTCTTTTTTTTTTTTTTTTGTCTCAAGCCAAGTTCTAACATGAGCATGAGAACTTGACGGAGTAAGAAATGTAGAATTTAGATGACTCAACTTTCAACTCAGGCAAAGTTCTTCAAGTGCATGAACCAACTTGGCGGAGTAACAAATGTAGATTTTAGATGAGGAATTTCAGAATAAAAATTGCAGTCGTTTTAACTTATTTATGACTCAGTAGTCTCAAGTCTAATCAAGAAAAAAAAATAATTTTCTCCCTTTCATGGAAAATCCTTTATTTAGTTGATGTTTTATATTTTATAAGAGCGTGAGATTCTGCGAGGACTCATTTTCTCATTATGACTTGTGAGAGCTCTCAAAATCTGAACCACATACAATCAACAAGGAATTTAAAGAAAAGATACATGTTGAGTAGAAGAAGCACTTTCTTCAATTCTTTGCGTCCTACTCTTTCAAACATAAACAATTGCCTCCTCTACGTGGTTGTTGACATAGACAATACACCTGATTGAAAACTTGACATTCATTTGCTAGTTTCCTTTTCCCTTTTAATTAACAAGACTGTGCATGCCCTCTTTACAAATGACGAAATGTTATTTCTTGCTTCTATTTTCCAGCTAAACAGTGGGAACTCAAGTTATAGGAACAAATTGGTTGCAATTAAATCGCAACCAACAACAATATATCCAACAAGGTGTACTAACCAATGTGAATAGGAGAAAACCAAAGTTTGCTTGTTAAAAATTCGTATAAACCAAAAGTGCACCATATTTAGGTAAGAAGGAGAAATATCAAACTGTAGATTTGTCGTTTCTCTAATAGTTTTGACAAAATCCAGACACATTAATAATGTGATATAGTTTTACATTATCACCTTAGTTTATCCATGGTAAAAGATCATTTAAGGGTATCAAATTACATGTATTTTCAATTTTATATTAGTAGAATTCTTTTCTACATAATCCATTCATGGATATTAACCTCTAACTTAATCATTAAGTAAAGTTGTGATTAAATTAATTTTATCATGCTCGTGTGATTAAATTGAGGTGAGACCAGATATTGATTAATCACTGCTATGTGGCAAAATAGTATTCCATTTCTGCTAAGTGATAAAATAGTATTCCATTTGTTCTTTCTGTAAAAAAGACCTATTTTCTATTGGGGAAATTTCATATATATACAAAAAATTAAAATATTTACCAAAAAAGTAGCTAATGTTTTATTTACACAAAAAATAGCCCAAATCAATGAAACTATATATGACTATACAATATAATTTGTCAAAAGTTATAAAAAGTATATACTACTATACAATGTATATTACTTATATATAAGTTATATACTAAATATACATTATAATACACAAATATACACTGACTATACTTATAGTGAATATATATTTTTTTTGTAATTATTTTTAGTGAAGTGTCTCTTAGTATAATTATCTCTTTTCTATTTTAGTCTGTTCCAAAAAGAGTGACTTCTTTCCTTTTTTGACAATATTTTAATTTTAGTTTTCCACATATATGTTAAGACCATAAGAATTGAAGGCATGTTGATAAATGACGTAATTTTAATTTAGAATCAAAAGATTAATTTTTTTTATTTTTTTAAACTCAATATAAAATCAAACTAGGTCATTCTTTTTTAAACGGAAGTACACAAAAGATCGGTATGCTCTTAACAAGTTATTATCTCAAAACATTATAAGATTATGCTATTTAAGATCTTAATTAACAATATATGTGCATGCTGTATTTTATTTACACAAGTAAGTTTTTAATTACAAGAATATAGAATAATTCACATTCTTTATTTTTTTAATTACAACTTAATATTCTTATATATAGAGGTGTCAATATAGGCCGGTCCACCCCATCCGGGCTAGCCCTTACAGGCTTTGGAATTTGATAGGCCAAGCCAGGCTGACCCCTTTTTTTATGGGCTAGAAAATAGCTAGCCCAACCCATTTGTACGTGAGCCGCGGGCCTTGCCGGGCCCCCACATTTTTATTCTTATATTTTTTTAATAAATTTTTTAATTAAATTATAATTTAAACATATTAAAATAAATAGCAACAAGATAATATTACATAGTATTAGTGTTACTATTACTCCCCCCGCCCATCTTTACTTGTCCACTATACTATTTTGAGATGTCCAACCATACTTGTCCACTTCATGAAATCAAAAGATAATTTCACTTTAATATTTTATTTTATTTTTAATTATTTTTTAATTCGGCACACGGGTCGGCCCAACCCATATTGCAAAAGCCCCACAAATCAACAGGCTTATTCAGGCTGGGCTAAAAAGTCCATTTTTAAAATGGGCTTCAAAAATCGTAGCCCAGCCCTGCTAAATCACGGGTCAGGCCAGGTCGGCCCAACGGGTCTAGCCCATATTGACGACTCTATAATTATCTATCTATTTAATATGGCTATTAAGGAATCAGTTGTTTATGATGTTTTATTTTTATTTATTTATGGTTTCTTCTTTTGCTATTGTAATCATTCATATGATGTGGATGACATAAAATGAATCTCCAAATAAGAAGTGAGGAGCACAGTCCGTGGACTTGTTTCCTTTTTTTTGAACCCCAGGAAACCGCGCCAATACAACCTCTGCCACAGTCTTTGCCCTTTGGGCGATCTCTCTGTGTGCACTGGGTAAACCCCCCTATGCAACAACCTGCAAGCCATACGGAGATGTAAACCGCACTAGGAAAACCCTATACGACAGGCTCATGAATCAAAGGCATTGGGGGGGCGGGGGTTCGAACCCGGACAACCCATGTGGACTACCACCTTCCAAACTGTAGACTTTTCTTTTTTAAAAAAAAAAAATCAATTTGGGCCTGGGGCCCGTTTTATTTCTTAACAAAGCAAATTAATCCAGGTTACACATTGTTGGCCCATCATAAGTTGGTTCTACCGACTTAAATAAGCCATCGGATAAAAGTAGTAACTAGGGTTACTTTTCAAAACAAAACCCCTAATCCCTATCCCCTTCAACCACCACAAGACATGCTTCCTTGGAAGCCGGCTGTTCATCCCTCTATCTTGACTTGTGGGTGTCGAACTTTCTTCACGATGTGGCAAACAGCACCTGTTTTATCTATCAAAGGTTTTGAAGTCTTTTATCTCGTCTCTAGCATCTTCATCTCTATCTTTGCTAACTTCATCTTGACTATCTCCAGGTATGAGATCCGGTGGACTTGTGTTTCTTAAGCATGATTCTTTATGGAATGGATGTCGTAAGTTAAATGTGTGTAGTGTTGGTGCTTATAAATCAATAGATAGTCATACTTAATCCATCCCCTCAATGTCAAAATGTCCCCTAACCTTACATAATTAGACCAATCCAACTGACAATTTTTGAAATATTTGAGGTGATATATCTATAAAATTTTGTGTGAGGCAAAATAATTGGATACAAAAGAACTCAAAGCGAATTGAAAGACTTCCTTTTATGGATTAGAGCTCCCTTTGTTAGTGCGAACTTGAACAGGTCAAAAGTGAGGTTAACTAGACTCGTTGTTTTTATTTTTTTGTGTCTCAAGCCAAGTTCTGACATGAGCATGAGAACTTGACAGAGTAAGAAACGTAGAATTTAGATGACTTATTTTTCAACTCAGGAAAAGTTCTTCAAGTGCATGAACCAACTTATGAAAAGTTCTTCAAGTGCCTCACCCTCTATCAGTTCCAGCAATATCATCATCAGTACTCACTCAAATCAAGACTCGTACCACAACAATCAAGCACAATTACATTCTCAAGGCTCTAGACATCAATCCCTAGCTTCATTCATGAATTCTATAACAATTGTACATATATAGTTTATATAATAGTTCAAACAGTCAATTAAGCAAGTAATTTAAATTGTGATGATCATCAATTTAAGAAAATATATGTAGCTTAATAGTAGTTTTCAAGATATCATGCAGTAATTTGTCAAACAAGACTCATCAACTTCATCTATCAACCTACCACATTCAATGGGGGCACATGGGAGAATAATCTCATGTCTTAGGTAGCCTTTACATACTTGGGAAGAAGATTGTACGAATCTTCACAAGAATTGGACTTGAATTTGCAATCTCCTAGGCTTTCTTGTCTCCTCTCTCAGAACTTTTTCGCGTAGAAACTTAAGAAGAATGAGTTTAGAAATTCTCAATCGATAATAAACAACTTTAAAAATACGTTTTAGGACTTAGAATAGGGTAAAGAATGACCAAAAAGGCCCTTCCCTAATTAAAAGAATTTTTTTTCAAAATTCATACACTAGTCCGCGATGCACCAAGGGGACGTATCGACACTGTTTTAACATCATTTTGTAAAAAATTTTTTTGACTCGGTTGCTCTAAAATCAGATCGAGACCATCTTCTCAATCAATTTTTTGCGTTGAACGCAAATCTGGTCTCGGATTTCCAATCAGAGCTTTGAAAGGCGCATTATGCGTATGATTACGTTTTAGGGGCGTTTCGATAATTTTATGGGGTGTTACATTATCAGTTTGAAAACTCATCGGGAGGATACATGGTGCAAGAATAGACCTATAGTGAAGTAGAAAACTAACAATTTGAGCTCATCAGGTGGACAAATGGTGCAACAATGACTCGACAGCCAAGTAGGAAATTATCATTTTGAGGACGTTTCAGAAGGACATATGATGCAACAATAGCCCTGCAGCAATGTAGAAAATTATCAATTTTAGAACTCATCGGGTGGACAAATGGTGCAGTAATGGCCCAACAACCAAGTAAGAAATTATTAGTTTGAGAACGCATCAGAAGAACATATGGCCCTGCAACAAATTAAAGTAGGAAAATTATTAGTTTGAAAACTCATCGGGAGGACAAATGGTTCAACAATGGACTTATTGCACCATTTGTCCTCCCGATGAGTTTTCAAACTGATAATTTTCCTACTTTAATTTGCTGTAGGGCCATATGTTCTTCTGATGCATTTTCAAACTAATAATTTCCTACTTGGTTGTCGGGCCATTGCTGCATCATTGGTCCATCTGATGAGTTCTCAAACTGATAATTTCCTACTTCGTTGTAGGGCCATTGTTGCATCATATATCCTTCTGATGCGTTCTCAAAATGATAATTTCCTACTTGGTTGTCGGGTCATTGCCACACCATTTGTTTACCTGATGAGTTCACAAACTGATAATTTCCTACTCCGCTGTAGGAACGCCAAAAGAACACCACTTGAATTAGGTGAAAAGGAGAAATATCAGATAGTAAATTTGTCGTTTCTCTAACAATTTTGATAAAATCGAGACACATTAATAATACGATAGATTTTTACATTATCACCTTAGTATATCCATTGTAAAAGATCATTTAAGGGTACCAAGTTACATGTATTTTCAATTTTATGTTAGTGAAATTCTTTTCTACATTATCCATTCATAGATATTAAACTCTAAGTTAATCATTATAACCTTGTGATTAAATTAGTTTTATCATGCTTGTGTGATTAAATTAAAGTGAGACCAGATATTGATTAATCACTGCTAAGTGACAAAATATGTCACGCCCCGAGCCTACACCCTAGACATGGTCGGCACCCGAAAACCATCTCTGGTCCCAACCGAACCACTTGGCCTAGCTACTTATTCAGCGGAAGACTCAAACAATTATGGAAAAGGTTATAAAATCAACAAGCTAAACAAGAATGTTCTGCATAACTAAGTGTAAAAGTTTATAAGCAATATCTAAATAGCTAGAACTAAAATACTGACACATAGTCTATGGAACCTCTACTAAAGCTGTCTGAAAGGACTACCGGGACAGGGCCCAAGTAGCCAGAACTAAAAATAAATGCTATAATGAAACATAGATATCTCAAGAGCCTGGAGCTGAGAAGAGGCCTCACCAAAAGACTAGAAGCTGTCAGGTTCTTAACGAAGCGGCTGCTGAGGAACTTTGTCACCTGTGTCTGCATCATAAAATGATGCAGGTCCTAAGGACGTCAGTACGTGGTATGTACGATATGTAAGATGGCCAAAACAGTAAATCAGAATAACATAATATTTCTTAAAGAACATAAATATATCTCATAATGAAGTAACAATGATAATAAATACTTAGTATGCTGAAATTAACATGCTGAAAACTGGTAGATAAAATACATCTTTTAACTTGGGGAGTTTCTCTAATCGACAACCACCACTATGAGCTTTATGGTGGTACAATGTCTTGCCCATGCTGCCGAAGCCATCCCATACTTTGCCGGGGTAGGGGACGAAGAACTAGGGGAGTTGATCCATCCCAAAACTGGGCCATCTCAGTGGCTAAAGAGGAATGTACCATGGTACAATCTTATCCTATGTTGACTACATAGTTTATGAGTTCGAGTAATTCATTCTACCCTCACCTATATCGGTGCTCAATGCTACTCCCAAAAATGATCTTTATATAGCTCATACTTAAAGATTATGAATTCATAAAATCTGGTTTCTCGGGGACTTAGCCCAACTTACTACTTAGCTTTCTCATTTGAGGCCTTTAACTTGACTGTAAACTAATATCAACTCAAATGATTAAAAAATATGCTAGATTACTTGGCTAATATGCAAGAACAAATTCTTAAAAAGTACTTCCTGAACTTAGCTTAAAAGGTACTCATACTAGCCTTTCTTGTCTTGAAATAGTAACAAGATTTTCAAGAAACCTCAACAACAATGAATCTTGTCTCTTGAGAGGGTTTTCTTGTTTTGAACGAATGAAAGTGTAAAAAAAATTATGTTTTTGGACTTTAATACGACTTAAACCATCTAATTTAGGATTATGGGGTGTGAGAAAGGTCAAAACTACCCTTCCTTAATTAAAAGAAAAATGGAGGTCAGAATTTACACATGTCCGTGTCTGAGGCACGATGCGGATATGTATATTTTTCTTATTTTTTACGAAATCAAATTTTTGCCAGATTTTTTTAATTTTTTCCTAACTGTGGCTCCGTGTCCCAAGCACGCCGCGCCCTGGGCGCATAACCTCACTGCCCAGAAAGAATTAGCAAAAATTTTAATTCACCTCGGTTGCTTAAAATTTGAGTCGAGACTATTTTCCCACTCAATTTTTTGCACTGATCGCAAAT
>DF360818.1:11476-36371 GCA_000787875.1 Solanum virginianum | reverse complement strand
ATGACTTCTCTATCTTTGGTGAAATCCCGAGGTAGTGAACTTTATGAGCAATGCTAAAAAATGAGGCTATCAAGGATTCAGGAACACTTATAACCCGAATTAGAGGAATCACCTAAACTTCTCATAGGGTGGTAATCAACAAAATCATGGGCCACAACAGCAAAGACCATAGGGCGGCAATGCTTATCAGAATCAGCCAGTCCAGCAGCCTGTAAGACAGACTAATCCGAACACTATAACTGATAGTGAGGTACTGAGGCAGATCTTGGTTAATCGGAACAGGCGAGAAGAAGAAATTTGAAGGAACAAACAGGATCTGCAGAACTTAGAAAAATAGTTGGGATAGTTGGCCACTTCAATGAAGTTTAGGCCTCAAGTGGGCTTGGCAGGGAACAAGTAAATGCAGTTAGCACACGGAGTGGGAGGCCTTTAATGAAATTGATTCCTAAGAAGAAGAATGGGGAGGACTAAAATGCTATGCAGAATGATGAGGCTAGCAATCTTAGCCCAAGTACTGATGAGGCCACCCCATTACCAAAACCTCCTCCTTTGTTCCCGCAGAAGCTCAAGAAGAAGAAGGAGGATGACTGTTTTTAGAAATTCATCGGGCTACTGAAATAGGTACAAATTGACTTACCTTTGATTGATATTTTGCAGGGGATCCCAAAATATGCTAAATATGTCAAGGACATCATTGCTAACAAGACCAATTGGGTGTAGTATGATACTGTGGCATTAATAGAGGCCTGCAACTCCAAGATTCTCAACAGATCACATTTGCCAGCCAATCTAAAAGATCTAAGAAGTTTCACTGTGCAAGTAACTATTGGGAGCCGTTTGAATGCTAGGGGATTGTGTGATCTTGGGGCTAGCAAAAACCTCATGCCCACATCTTTATTCTTAAAGATGGGGCTTGAAAGGCAGAAGTCCACAACTATTGCATTGCAGCTAGCCGATCGGCCAGTAGCAAGGCTAGATGGGGTAATGGAGGACGTCTTAGTCCAAGTGGGATCTCTCATATTCCCAGTGGATTTCATCATCCTAGATTTTGAGCTAGACCTTGAGGTCTCATTCATACTCGGGTGCCCATTCCTGGCCACAGGAGTGACATTGATTGATGTTGCAACAGGGAGGCTCACCATGCGAGCCCATGATAAGGTAGAAATGTTTGATATCTACAAGGCAATGAAATTACTAGCTACATATAAGGATATCATAGCTATCACAGTAATTGACACTGCAGTTATTATGAGCCAAGTTGAGATTGAAGTACCACTAGCCAGGGTGTTGTTAAATTAAGGGCTAATGGATGATGCTGAGGCCCGAGAGATTGAAAGTGAGCTAAATGCTCTCAATGTGAGTATGCTGAAAAAGATGAATGAACCCTTGAACAGGGTTCTGGGACTACCTCCTTAACCCTCGATGGAAGAAGCTCCTAAGTTGGAGTTGAAATAGCTACCATCATATCTCAGGTATGAAATTTTTTGCGAAAATAATACATTACCTGTAATCTTGCCTGCTTCCTTGACTGCAGCCCAAGTAGAAGCGGTTGTTGCGGTGCTGAAGAAGAGAAAGAGAGCCATGGGGTGGCAGATGTTTGACATCCAAGGTATCAGCCCAGCCCTATGCATGCATAGAATATTCATGAAGGAGAGCCACATGCTGGTGACTCAACCGTAAAAGGCTAAACCCAATCATGAGGAGGTAATGAAAAAAGGGATTATAAAGTGGCTGGATGCAGGGATCATCTTCCCCATATCAAACAACAAATGCGTAAACCCACACAATGTGTCCCCAAGAAGGGCAGAATGACGATTATCACCAATGAGAAGAACGAGCTGATTTCAACTCAGACGGTGACGGGGTGGCGAATCTGCATGGACTATAGGAAACTGAATGATACCTTCAGGAAAGATCATTACCCTGTGCCTTTCATTGACCTGATGTTGGATAGACTAGTTGAGCAGGAGTACTATTACTTCCTGAATGGATACTCCGGGTACAACCAGATCACCAATGCACCCGAAAACCCCAGGAAAAGATAACTTTCACCTGCCCATACGAGACGTATGCCTTCAAGCGCATGCCTTTTGGGTTGTGCAATGCACCAGCCACATTCCAAAGATGCATGATGGCGATCTTTCATGATATGGTGGAGAACTTTGTGGAGATGTTCATGGACTATTTCTCTGTCTTCGAGGAATCATTTGAGAGCTGCTTGTAGAATTTGGATAGAGTGCTAGCTAGATGCAAGGAGACTAACCTCATTCTTAACTAAGAGAAATGTCACTTCCTAGTTAAAAAGGGGATAGTCTTAGGCCATAAAGTGTCTAAGAAGGGGTTGGAAGTAAACAGAGCGAAGATAGAGGTGATTGACAAGCTGCCACCACCGGTGTCGGTCAAGGGAGTCTAGAGCTTTCTGGGACATGTGGGGTTCTACCGCAGGTTTATTAAAGACTTCTCAAAGATCATGAAGCCATTGTGAACCCTATTGGAGAAAGAGGTATCATTTCACTTTGATGAATTTTGTTTGCAAGTGTTCGAAACACTGAAGAAAAAGTTGGTGGAGGCTCCGATCTTGGAAGCACCTGATTGAGGTATCCTATTCAAGCTAATGTGTAACGCCAGTGATACAGCAGTGGGGGTGGTACTAAAGCAGCATAGAGATAAAGTATTTCACTCCATATACTATGCCAGCAATACCTTGGATGCAGCATAGAGCAATTATACAGTTACTAAGAAGGAAATGCTAGCACTGGTGTATGCGTTTGATAAATTCAGAGCTTATTTGGTGGGGACCCAAGTGGTGGTGTTCACAGACCATACGACAGTGAACTATTTGTTCAACAAAAAGGATGCCAACCGATGCTTGATCAAATGGATCTTATTGCTCCAAGAGTTTGACATTGAGATCAGAGACCGGAAGGGGAGTGAAAACCAGGTTGCTGATCATCTATCTCATCTGGAGACTAATGCTCACATAGGTGAGCAACTATAAATTAGAGATCAGAAGAGTTTCTGGATGAGCAGCTATTAGCCATTGAGGTGGAACAATTACCATGGTATGATGATATTGTAAATTACTTGGTAACTGGTATGTTCCCACTTGATCCAACATATCAGCAGAAGAAGAGGTTGGCCCACGATGTAAAGGCATATGCCTAGGATGAGCCATACTTATTTAAGTAGGGAGCTAATCGCATGGTAAGGAGGTATGTTCCAGAGGCAGAGATGAAGCCTATTCTAGAGAGATAACATGCCTCTCCACATGGGGGTCATCATGGTGGTGACCGACAGTGCATAAGGTATTACAATTTGGTTTTTTCTTGCCCACCCTATTCAAAGATGTTGTTCAATTCTCTAGGGCCTGTGATGCCTACCAGAAGACAGGTGCTATATCCCGAAGGCATGAGATGCCCTTAAACAACACTCTGGAAGTAGAGATCTTTGATGTTTGGGGCATTGATTTCATGGGGCCATTCCCACCATCATTCTGTTGCCACTATATTCTGGTAGTTGTGGACTACCTTTCCAAATGGGTAGAAGCAGCAACCCTTCCAACCAATGATGCTAAGGTGGTGAGCAAGTTCCTCGGAAAGAACATCTTCACAGGTTTGGTACTCCAAGGGCCATTATCAGTGATGGTGGTACCCACTTTTTAAACCAAAATATGAAGAACTTGCTAGCGAAATATGGGATAAGGCACAAGGTGGCCACAACATACCACCTGCAAACCAGCGAGCAGGTAGAGGTGTCCGACCGGGAGGTGAAGCAAATATTGTAAAAGACCATGAATGCCACCTAAAAAGATTGGGCAGAAAAGCTGGATGAAGCTTGTGGGCATATCGGACTGCATACAAGACCCCAATCGGAACCTCTCCTTACATGCTGGTGTATGGCAAGGCCTATCATTCGCCCAACGAGCTCAAGCATCAGGCGTATTGGGCGATTAAGAAGCTGAATCTTGACCCTGAGCTCACTGAAAGAAAGAGACTTGAGTAATTGGAGGAGTTGGATGAATTTCAGATCCAATCTTACGAGAATGCTAAGCTTTACAAGGAGCGGACAAAGAAGTGGCACGACAGACACATAATCAAGTAGAACTTCGAGTCGGGCCAACAGGTATTGCTATTTAACTCACATCTTAAATTATTTCCAGGAAAATTGAGGTCCAAATAGAGTGGACCATATGTGGTGGTAGGCCTTTGAGTTGGCCAAAGATGAATGAGCACAACATGCATCATGCTGCGACGTTAAATTAGGCGCTGCACGGTAGGTAACCTATGGTGGGTAATGTAGTTGTGTTTATCTTCCTTTCTTTTAACCAAAAAAAAAAGAGAACAAAAAGGGGGTCCTGTACAAAAAGTAAGAACAATTTGCACAAGTACTGGCCTGCGATGTCTTCGCGTCGCGGATCCTGTACAAGTTGGGTGTCAATTTTTCTTTCCTCAATTCTCTACAATACGTTGGGAATTTCTTGTGTTTTCTTGGTCTAATATAGTGTTTTGAGTATTGTGAAGCATGTCCAGATGTTCGGAAAATTTTTTGGGGCCCGTAAGTAAAAATTGGATTTTAATTTAAGCTCAAAACAGTGAGCATACGCGATGGTTCCGCGACGCGGGCCTATCGCGGATGCCCACTATTCCTGCATCCAGGCGAAAATTATAATAAGAGTAAGTTCGTGTTGCCTTCGCGTCACGAAGCAAATGCGAACCCTCACTGGTTCTGCACACAGGTAAGTGCATTTTAATGAGTGTAGGTTCGCATCGCCTCCGCGTCGCGAAGCAAACGCGAACCCTCACTGTTTTTGCACTTTGAAAAAATATTGTATAAATGTAAGTCCGCATTCTCCTTATGACGCAGAGGGAACACGGAGATGTGTTAATTTCTCCGAAGTGCAGACGTGGCCCCCCATTTAATTGCCCCAACTGTTATTTTCTTTCCCTTTATTAATGTGAAACCCTGACCCCAAACCCTTTTCTCCTTCTTCCCTCTTTCCCCCAAATTTTCAAACACATTCGTGTTGCACACCACATGGGTCACGAGTTTCATTTCACTTTCTTCCCTTTATTTATGGTGCTTTTTTTGTTGCATTAATCCTTTTCTATTTTTTTATTATATTAATTTTTTGCTAAATTTAGTGCTAGTATTTAATGGCATTGATATTTTTTTTAATTTCAAATGCACGAAATTTTATTATTTTCTAGATTTATTTATATTAATTTTTTAAGTTTTTAAATTTATGCACTTATTTTGTGAAATTGTATTTATTGCAGTATTTTTAATAATAAATTGTGTATGTGCTAATTTTTTTAAATTGATAATTATTATATTATTTTCTATTTTTCAAGCACCTCTAAGTTACTTTGTTTCTTGTAGGTAAAAATATTTCTCTCTATCTATTATTGTGTCATATCTCACCCTTCTCTCTCTCTTTAATTCTATCTTTTTATCTTCTTTTTTTTTTTTGGAAAAAGGTTTTTTCTCTCTTGAATTTTCTCATTTTTTAAAAAAAATTTGTTTGAAAAAAGATATTTTTTTCTTACATTTCTTCTTTAATTCCATTTCATTCCTTTTAAAATATCTTTTTACGTCTTTCTCTTCGATTTCATATATTTATTTTAGTTATTAAAAAGAATTGATATTAATGTCCATTTTTAACGATATTTAATAACTTACACTAAAATATAATCAAATTGCATATTTATTATAAATTATTATACTTAATATATTATTTTATATTTTTAATTTTAAAATTGAGTATATTGAGTAGTGTATATTATGGTTAATTTTGGTGTACGAATGTTTTTAAACACAATAAATAACTAACATTAAAAAAAAATTCACACCAAGTAAAAATGATGTGCTGTAAAACTTATTTTTATTAGTTTTAACTATATAATGTCTTATACCATAATGTCATCAACTATATAATTAACTAGACCAACATATTTGAGAACATCATCAGTGTTGAAAAATATTCATTCCTAAAAAATTTAAATTACAAAGTATTACATCCATGGTGTTGTTTTACAAAGCAATACTAGCATATCAGACAATTATACTAAAATACATACACAAAATGTAATTTTACATCATAAAGACATATTAAATGAGATCTTATTTTCACAATCTTAATTACTCCATCATAATTGGTTTGTTTGCATCATAAATGACTCCTTCAATCGCGAAATTCATATCATGTAATAGATTTCAACGATAAGTCAAAAAATATACTAAACACAAGTTTTACCAATCAAATTCAAAATAGATGGTCAAGCTTTTCTATATCAAAAAAAAATTCACACATAAAATGATGCATTTATGATTAAACAATGATGTCCTGTTTAATATGATCAATAATATATGACCAACACCTAGATATGCGTCATGAACTTACCAACAAACACAAAATATGTTGTATCATGAACAAAAATATCATAATCAATCCCTCCCTCCCTCCCTCTCCCCCCAAAAAAAACACACGCGCACACACACCATAGAAATACAAACTTCAATACACCAAAATAAAATCATCAAAGTTTCAATTTTATTAGAAGAACCATAAACAGTACTAAATCACCCATAAAATTCAACTTTATTAGAAAGGTAACTTGTATTATGAACAAGGAATTCTCAAGAAGTATTCCAGTAGAACTTACAACAAAACGCAAAGAAGAGAAAAATACCCGTTATATCACAAATAACCTAGAATACTAGAAATATCTTCTTCTTCTTGAGGATACTCATGTTTACACCAAGAAAAAGAAAAGGACCAGACAGTTATTACAATGAGCAACTTTTGTTTTCAAAGCATCTGTGGTTTCTTTTTATCCATACAACCCTCCAAAAGCAGGGTAGGACAATCTTCCATCTCTCTGTAACACCCCAATTTTTTAGTTAAGATTGAGTCATCCTTTATATGATATGAGATTGTAATTGATGTTTTTTGATTGAACATAGGTGTTAAAGTCAATTTCTTAGTGCGGAAATAAATTTGGAGATGAGCTAAGATCACACGGACCCTCTAGTGCGAAGTTAAGTTAAAAAGCTTAACTTAACTTCCCATTTTCATTCTCCATCTTCATGCTTGGACTGTTTAATTTCAGAATCCATGGGGTTGCTAATAGTCTTATAATTCTCCATCTCAAATTTCTTGATAATCTCCTTTGCATATTATCCTTGAGAAATAAATATGTCATCACTCTTCTACTCCATTTCAATGGCAAGATAGTATGACATTAGGCCAATATCCATCATCTCAAATTCTCTTGCCATTGACTTCTTGAAATCTTCAAATATCTTTGGATTATTTTTTATCAAGATCAAATCATCCACATACAAACAAGGAAGTAATATGTCACCACTTTCGTTAGCTTTTACATAAAGTGCATACTCATGTGGACATATTATAAAATTATTGACTTGAAAGTATTTATCAATTCTATAATTTCAAGCTCGTGGAGCTTGTTTCAAGCCATAAAGGGCCTTCTTCAATTTCAACACTTTATCTTCTCCTTTTTCACTTTATCCAAAGGTTGATCAATGTATACTTCTTCCTCCAAAATCACATTCAAGAAAGCTGATTTTACATCCATTTGATGAATTTTTCACTGATTCTAAGCTGCACAAGAAATAATCAAGCAGATTGTCTCAAAACAACCAACTAGTGCAAACATCTCATCAATCCGGCCTTCTACTTGTAGCCTTTTGCTACTAATCTTGCTTTATTTCACCTTTAGAATTTTTCTTTAGCTTGAAACGCCATTTTACCCAATGGTGCTTTTTCCTTTTGGAAGTTTTCTCAACTCTCAAGTATCATTCTTGTCACGTCCCAGGAGAGTACCCTTGGCGTGGCTGACACTCAGAAACTATTGCTAGTTCTCGAGCGAACCACTTGGCCTCATCGTCACCTCATACTCAACAACGGAAGAAAAACACTCAAGGAAAAGACTGTAATGTGATTAAAGGAAATCAAGTCACTATATAAAAAGTTAATTTTCCAATAAATAAGAGTTCAAAAGGGAATAATACTCAACATCCTCTATTCAATGTCTATAAAGCCTCTACCTCTGACATCTAGATGGTACCATGACAGGTCAAGGCTACCCAACTCAAGAAAAATAAAATACATTGTAAAAGAAAAGAGTTCTTCCAAAGGTAAGAAGGGATCACTATATCTGGAACTCAAGAACTTTAAACTTCAATGGTGCGTCTGTTGAAGTCCTCTATCACGTGTATCTGCATCATGAAATGATGCGATGCCGAATGGTGTCAGTACGTGGAATGTACGATATGTAAAATAGCTCAAGAAACAGATAAGGCTCAAACTCAACCAATTGACTCGACTCAAAACTCAACTCTCCATCTCATAATTTAACTCAAATAGATTATGCAACTTTAAAGTTTCAAATCATGCTTAAAATTTGGCTCAATATTTAATGCAACTTAGTTCAAAAATCATGATATGCCCAACTCAACTGTTGCTTGGAAGTTTCTCTACTAGGCATAACTGTCCACCACTATGAGCTTCTGGTGATGTATAACAAAAAGACATTGTTGCCACGTCCGCCCTAAAATTTCTATGATAAAGGGTGTCAACCTCTACCTTTCTCTCGGATCCAAAGAGAATGTCCATCTATTGGGATGTGAGCCGCCAGAATTAACTACAGGACTATCCTACGCTGGCAAACATATTTCTGGGGTGCTCAACAATCACCCAACTCGATGCTCAATATTCCTTCCAAGACTAAAACATACTCATAGATATTAGCTCAACTTATCTCTTTGACTCATCTTAGACAAGTCAACTCAGTTCTCAACAACTCAACTCAATTACTCAATAACTCAATAACTTAGGACCATCGTCCATGCAATGCAACTCAAGACTCTAACTCACATCATGCAAGACTCTCACTGATTACTGTCAAGTACATCATATCATCCAGGCTCAACACATAAGATGTAATAGATACTTATTATATGCATATATGAAATAAGAAAGCATACTTCTCAGGTTCACATTACTTAGTTTGGAAGGTTAGATTCAAAATTTCTAGTTAGTCAAGAAGCAACGAAAATATTAAGTTTAGCAATAGGGTATCAAGCATGCGAAATACATTCATAATTCATAGAAAAAAATGATGCAACTCATAAATTGACCCCCATTACCTTCAAGAAACTCAGTCATGTACAAGGATGATGCGTAGGGAAAATCACTAGAATGTCATTGCATTTAAAAATAAATGTCAAGTATCATAATGGGGGCAAGTCCACGATACGGACTTATCACACTCCAGTTATTTTTTTGATTGAAAACTTAAGACGCGTTGAAAAACTCTTTTTCAATGAAAATACACATAAATCGCGTATGTCAAATACATTTTATGTGTAAATTTTTGTAAATCACTTTTCGATCAATTTTTTCAATCCCTTGAAATTTTTTTTTAAAAAAATCAAGTGTGGATCCGCGTTAGAGGCGTGTCGCACCTTGGACGCACACCAACACTATTTTGGTTTTGCATCAAAAAATTATCTTTTGATTCGGTCGCTCTAAAAATCGATCAAGACCATTTTCCCACTCAATGTGTCATGCTGACAGCAAATCCGGTCTCGAATTTGCCATCTGAGGATGGGAAGACGCATTATGTGCACATCTCTCCTCTAGGGATATTTTATTAATTTTACCAGGCGTTACATTATCTCCCTCTTAGGATCATTCATCCTCGACTAATAAGTAGAGGTAGTAACAAGGCACGAATAGACTCAAGAGTAGAAAACTCAACTCATTAGAGGGCATCATCACTGCAGCTCATAACTCTCGTCAAGGCCTAAGTCTCATTGTATACTTTTACCAAGTCAAGCCTAACTCAAAGTCACCTTGTGCTACCTCGTAAGTTAGTCATAACCCTACAATATACCCATACGATTCTCATTTTATACCTTAGACATCCTCATTGGCAGACACGTATGGAAAATCAGAACTTAAGCAATTCGAGTCATTCGAACACCTCGTCAATCAATTGTTCAGACTCAGGAAGAAAGTCGTCAACTCTAATAAAAAATGGGACCATCATTATATACAAGACTCTATGGACACTCTCGAGCTCAACTCCCCATCTCAATTGTGCTCCTTTTCATGACACTCTACTCCCTCAATTCAAGCTCATAGCTTTTATTCAAATCTCCACCTAACCACCTCCTCGTCTCCCATTCAACCCTACTTTTGAGCCTCAAGGTGCTATTCCTAAGATGATCACATTCCTATAGAGCTAACCCTCAACTCAAACTCTATACCTCCTAAGGGATTTTCTCTTAGAGAATGCTACTCCTTCTCACTACCCTAACACATCTACCTGATACATTTACTCAAAAGTCACTGATAGTCTTCTCCAATCACTCATATAGTGATATCCGCCTATTCAAGCCTGTCACTCCAACCACTTCAATCATGTCTTAGAATTTTCAAGCCTACCTGTCACTTCTACCTCTACCATTCAGTGAGCTCTCACTCAAAGTCACACCAACATACTCCTATCTATCTATTGAACATCATAAGGTCTCATCTCTCTCCTCCTCCTCCCTATCTCTATCCCTACATGACACAAGTTTAACACCAATATCACGATAAGGATAGATTCATTCCTCCTCATCTACCCTTACTCTTAGTCTACTACTATCAGCATCACAATCTGGACCTGGAGGAACTCATTATCTCCCCCTTTGACAAAACCCCACTACTAATCCTTATGCAAAAATAAGCACGAATACCATCAAAAACTCAAATCCTTAGATACTTAAATAATCACACAAAAGAATAGACTTCGAATACAATATCTAGAGTTTAAACTTTATCTCCAACTACATTATTAGGCATGAATACAATCAAGGACTTGCATACTCAAGTACATAGAGACTAAAAAAAATATCAACTCAAAGATAGGAACTCAGTTCCATTATCACAATTCAAGAGCACTCATTCTCTCTCATCACCTATAACTCGTCTCCTACCATCAATAATGGCATAACAAGCCAAAGGTCAGTGCATGCGTGAGATGACATCAGAATCAAGAACTCTCACTCTCTCTCATCAACCATTAGTTCTCTACTATCCTCAGCACTTCTATCAAGATTGGAAAGCTGGATCACTCAAAAAGCTAGGAAAGAAAATCATTAGCACGATTCGATCAAGAAATCTTATCTGAGGACACTCGTAATGAAGTACAATCTCCCTCATCTATTAAGACTTACTCTAAGTTTACAGAACTATCCACAGTGTAAAACTCAGGTCACATCTCACATCAACACAGGATTGGGAACTCATAGATCCATGGGATAAGGTCAAGATTAATGAATGAATTCATCGCTTCTCATCCTAGAAACTCAACATAAATGAGAATCAACATAATATGCATGGGACTAGGCCATGGGCATGACAATCATACACCAGAAAGTAATAGAGTATCATTTTAACTGGAGGGTAAAGATCGTATGAGATGGAAAGGAATTGATATCTCATCTTTATCATCCCATCACCATTGAAAACTCACGATTTACCTTGGTTTGTCACCTCTCCATCTCCCCCTTAGCTCTCAAGGTCCTCTATCTAAATTTTTTAAATCAATTTCCTATACTAGGCTATAAGCATATACCTCCACATGGTCAGGGAACCACTATCCATAAGAATATCTTAAACTCTTCTGTTATGCTATAGTTGCATACATATAACTAGCCACTCAGACTCCTTTCAACAATATCATTTTAGCTCTTTCCTGTCTCTATGGAAATCTCTCTATATTTGCTATTCTTATTGCGTACATAACCACTTCCTATAACTCTTACAATCTAACCTTCTCATTTTGCTTGCAAACTCCCAACTCCTCTGCCCCCTATAAACTCATTTATATAAGACATAAACTATCATGGAAAAATCATCATTATCTATCCATAAGCCCCAATTGACTTAGCTACTCGCGGCGATAAAGATTACTTATATCAGCCTACTCCACATCAATAACTTAAATATACTATCTAGATTCTTATAGCAGTCATAACTTAGAGCTTCAGATATCTTTACACAATCATGGGTACATATCTCAAGCCTCTTCTTATCTATTGATATATCCTCGTCTTACTCATCTTACCTAAGGGGCACTTATACCCTTCCCATAGCATCACTTCCTCATAAATAAACACCTTCTTCTCAAACATACACTATGGCAAGCCTCTTAGAGCAAATCTCCAATTAAGGTTATCACTGTAATGATGTTATATCCTCTTTAACACTACTCCTCAAAATTTAAGCTTAGGGTCTAGCACTAACATGTGCATCTATCAAACACCTCTCTAATGCTAACTTATAACTACTAGGTAAAAATTGAGGGAACATAATCCCACTAAAATCTCATAGCGAGTATTCAATCAACACCTCCCTTCCTCATAACTCAGTACCACTCACCTATTCAATCATATCTCCTTATCTGACTAAGCTCATAACTTGATGAGTCTCATGAACTCTCAATTAAAAATCACAAGCTTAATTTAGATCTATCATATCAAAACTTTTCCCCTATTCAACATTCTCATGAACTCTCAATTAAAAATCATAAGCCTAATTTTAGATCTATCACATTGAAAGCACTCTTTTGCCCTATTCAACATCTACACTTCACTCTCAATAGTATGAACACTACAACACATCAACATAAACTTCCTTCTAGTTTTGAGCATGTTCTAACAATAACTCTTCCTCTATACCTCATCATGAAAAACATTGGGTAATTATGTCTCTTTCATCAAACTTATGACAATCGATTCACCACCTCATTGCTTACCTAATGGATACATAACTCTAACTACAAGACTCAATCAACCATCACTCTTGCTATCTCATCCCTTTCTATCCATCATCATTATTCTAACTCTGGGATGATTTGGTTCTTCTAAGAGTTTATAAGAACTCACATCTCACTCATAGGTGTCAACATTAAACTCTTTAGAAGCATAAGTTCCTCTCTCATGGGTCACGTAAGAAGCAAGTCTTGAAAAAGTGGATCTAGGTACATCTAGAGCTAACTCAAATGCATGATTCATATGAATAATAGTGCACTCTAGTAAATCAACTTCGCACACTAGTCGGCTTCTCTCAAGCCTGGTGCAGTCTATCTATCATTCTGGTTACTTTATCACAAAGGATATCATCTGTAAGAATTTGAACATTATTGTCTCTATTGTCTTATGGATGAGGCATAGTAGAAAGGTTTAGAGCAACGCACGAATCATCGTTTTCTTAGAAAATAACTCTATCGTACGATTCAGAATCTTAAAGAAGGAAAATTTTTCCTAATGTCCTATAGCCGTCCTATTATGGATTTAGCATGCTTCACACCAATAATAAAGATTCTACTAAACACAAATTCATAGACTCCCTAGGATACTTGAACTGTGTGCTTTAATACTAAGTTTATAATGCCCCGGGAGGGTACTCTTAGCGTGGCCGACACTTAGAGACTATTGTTAGTCCCCGAGTGAACCACTTGGCCTCATCATCACCTCATACTCAACAACGGAAGAAAAATAATCAAGGAAAAGACTGTAATGTAATTAAAGAAAATCAAGTCTTTATATAAAAAGTCAATTTTCCAATAAATAAGAGTTGAAAAGGGAACAATACTCAACATCCTCTACTTAATGTCTATGAAGCCTCTACCTCTGACATCTAGATGATACCATGATAAACGGTGGCTACTTAACTCAAGGAAAATAAAATACGTGGTAAAAGAAAAGGGCTCCTCTGAAGGTAAGGAGGGCTCACTATCTCTGGAACTCAAGAACTCTGAACTTTAATAGTGCGTCTACTGAAGTCCTTTATCGCCTGTATCTACATCATGAAATGATGTAGCACCGAGTGAAGTTAGTATGTGAAATGTACGGTATGTAAAATAGCTCAAAAAATAGATAAGGCTCAAACTCAACCAATCGACTAGTCTCAAGACTCTACTCCTTATCTCATAATTTAACACAAATAAATGATGCAAGTTTAAAATTTGAAATCATACTTTAAAATTTGACTCAATGTTTATTGCAACTTAGTTCAAAAATTATGATATGCTCAACTCAAGTGTTGCTTGGAAGTTTCTCTAACCCATATAACTCTCCACCACCATGAGCTTTTGGTGATATACAACGAAAAGACATCATTCCCACGTTCGCCCTAACCCTGCCATAGTAAAGGGCATCAAACTCTATCTCTCTCTCGGATCCAAAGAGAATGTCCATCTATTGGGACGTGAGCCGCCAGAGTTAACTGCAGGACTATCCTATGATGGCAAATATAGTTTTGGGGTGCTCCTCAATTACTCAAATTGGTGCTCAAGACTAAAACATGCTCATAGAAATTAGCTCAACTCATCTCTTTGACTTATCTCAGACAAGTCAACTCAGTTCTCAATAACTCAACTCAATTACTCAACAACTCAATAACTTAGGAGCATTGTCTATACAATGCAACTCAAGACTCTAATTTACATCATGTAAGACTCTCACTGATTACGGTTAAGTACATCATATCATCTAGGCTCAATGGTTTTGACTTAAGTAAATGAAGGGGCACGTAGGTGAACATAATCCAACATTTTAGGTAGCCTTAGATACCTGGTAGGGTGATAGACAATCGAGTTCCTAAGAAATTGGCCTCAATCCTTTTGAACCCTAGCCTCATTATTTTTCCTTAGCCCTTGTTCTTAGGATGAATAGCGTAAATGATTGAAAATTCACGTTTAGGATTTGATATAAGACTGAAAACAACCTCAAAATGACATGGTTTAAGTTTAGGATGGGTGAGAAAAAGACTAGAATGTCTTTACTTTTAAAAATAACATCAAGTATTGTAATGAGGCAAGTGGCGGACTTGTCGCACTCCAGTTATTTTTCTACTGAAAACTTAAAACGCATTGAAAAACTATTTTTCTATGAAAATACACATAAATTGCGTATGTCAAATGTGTTTTATGTGTAAATTTTTGTAAATCGCTTTTTGATAGATTTTTTTCAATCTCGTCAAATTTAAAACAAAATCAAGTGTGCGTCCGGTTGGAGGCATGTCGGGCCCTGGACGCACACCAACACTATTTTGGATTTTGCATCAAAAAAATTATCTTTTGATCCGGTCGCTCTAAAAATCGATCAAAATCATTTTTCCACTCAGTTTTTCATGCTGACTGCAAATCCAATCTCGTATTTGTCATCTGAGCATATGAAGATGCGTTATGTGCACATCTCTCCTCTAGGAGTATTTCGATAATTTCATCAAGCATTATAATTCTTCTTGATTGCCTTGATTTCTTTATCCATCGTAGCTCTCCATTTTGGATTACCAACAGCATCTTCATAACTTATAGGCTCGCTTTCACTTTTTTCATCAAGCTTAAATCTCTTCTCATTCAGCACATGTACATAAGCAGTGCTTCCAAACACTCGCAAGTGAGCAACTTTTTTAAAGCACTCAAAACCTCTTGCGGTGTTTTGCCACAAACACTTTTGGTATGACATCGATTTGATAAATACACAGCATAAGCAATGGCTTCATCTTAGACATATTTTTGCTTTTCAACATACTTCTTTCCATGTTGAGAATAGTTCAACTCTTCCTCTTTACCACACCATTTTGTTGAGGCCATCTTGGAACAGTGAAAAAATGACGTATTCTATTTTTGTCACAAAAAGCCTTAAATTCATTTGAAGTGAATTCTCCACCATTATCGGACCGAAGCGACTTTATTAGATAGTCACTTTGCTTCTCCACCATACTCTTAAAATTCTTAAAGTTTTCAAACATCTCAGATTTTTCCTTTAGAAAATACATCCAAGTTTTTTTAGAATAATCATCACAAAAAGAAGGAACTAATTACTTTTGCCAAGTAAGGCTGACTTGAAAGCTCCGCACACATCCATATGAATCAATTCTAAAGGACATCATGCACTTGTCAATGATTTTTTGAAAAAATATTTCCTTGACTGCTTTTCAAAAAGACATCCTTTGCAAAGTTGATTCGGGTGGTTAATGGTTGACAACCTTTCACCATTTTTTTCATCAATCCTAGACTATCAAAGTTCATATGGCCAAATCTCATATGCCAAAGACAATATGAATTTTTGACACATAAAGATAACCACCTTGGTACATTAATTTGAATATTCAACACAAATATTTTATTTTTAGCCATGGAAACTTTTGCTAATAATCTTTCATTTTCATCTTTCATTGTCAACCTGTTATCTTTCAAATGAATGTCATAATTTTTCTCCAAAAGTTGTCCCAAACTCAGGATATTATTTTTCATCTCGAGTATATACATGACATTTGAGATAAATTGATGACTTCCATCTTTCAAACGAATCAAAATCATACCTTTTTCTTTGATTTGAACTTTTGATGAGTCTCCAAGAGTGATGTTGCCACCATTAAATTTCTCAATCTCGACAAATAAATGCTTCTTCCCCTAAATATGACTACTTGCAGCAGAATCAAGGTATCATTTATTTTTGGAAAATCTACAAAAATGCCAAGTTTTTGTCCCAAAATTACATATGTTTTTTTAATTACAAATCCACCAACTTAGTTACAAAAATACCAACATTGAAAATCAGTTCTAATAGAAAAAGAAATTATTTGATTGGGTGATTAAACCCACATGAATGACCTTTGATTGATGGTTGCTCCTCGTCTGCCGCCCCCATACCATTTCCTTGATTGGGTGATTAAACCCACATGAATGACCTTTGATTGATGGTTGCTCCTCGTCTGCCGCACCCATACCATTTCCTATATTTGCACCTTCATTTTTTAAATTTTGTTCAATAAAAATCAATTGAAAAAGTTAGTTTTTAACATTATACATTCTTTTATTCCAAATCCCTCCCATCAGTCAACCTTCTATGCCAACCATTCCCATTCTAGAAGGAAAATATTCATTGAAGAAAATGGTTCTTCAAAGTTCTTCGCTACAATTCATCAAGTTTTTTCAGGTTAGTGTAATGTTTGTATATTCTTTTCAAATAAAAACTTTTGGTTGTTTGAATGATTTTAAATCCCTACTATTTTTTAAAAAATTTTCTCCATATATATGTAGTTTCTTCCATAAGGGAAAAGAAAGAATAAATATGGAAGTTACACCTACTTGTAAAAGCAAAAGATTTCAAAGAAAGAATATTAGTCCTCATTGTCGTTCTTAGACCATCTTTTGAGTTGAATGCATACACCCCTTCACCATGAAAAACGGATGACAGTTTGGTTGTTAGCAAGAGAAGGATCCTCGGAAGAATAATGCTAATATATGTTTCAAAATCAAGGGCAAGGAGCCTAGTTTTGAGTTGAATGCTTACACACCATCACAACCAAAAAGGATGACGAGAATTGTGTTTATCAAGAGAAGGATCAATGCATTAATTAGTTCCAGCAAGAGTAAGATTAATGTAAATTGTGTGAAATGTATTACAACTGGTATCATAAATTTTTTTACTATTGATGTCTTTGTTAATATTTTTTATGTGGATATTAATTACACTACATAATGGTATTATAGATAGTATTTTAGGATGGTGCATATTCTATCCTTTTATTGGTATTTTGGGTTAGTTTTGAAATGTACAATGGTATTCAAGATGGTAAACATTATGCATTTTAATGGTGTCAATATAGTTTGTTATTCATGGTTAGATCTTTGGTTAAAATGTTGATATATTGGTTAGTTTTCTTACTGGTGCACAATTATTTTGGTACTGAGGTTTAACATTTTGGTATAACTATTTGGTGTCTTGGTTATATTGTTTTCCCTGTGGTTGTTAGTTATACGACTTAATAGTCTTCTGGATGCTATTCAACATGCTGAATGTTGTGCCCCTTTATTGGTATTCTAATTAGTTGTTGAAATGCGTAATGGTTTTTAGCATAGTGACTTTTCTATTTTTCTTTTTTGAGGTAGAAATAATTTATTACTCAGCGTGACATAATTTACCAAATATTGTATCAAAAATGCATGTCATAATTTAATACCTTTATGCAATAG
Organism: Solanum virginianum; assembly: GCA_000787875.1. Classification (NCBI taxonomy): domain Eukaryota; kingdom Viridiplantae; phylum Streptophyta; class Magnoliopsida; order Solanales; family Solanaceae; genus Solanum; species Solanum virginianum. Next base: position 18,306 of record DF360818.1, on the reverse strand, counting down.
CTTTTTATATGTTAGAACCCGTATTTCATGCATTAGAATAATTCGGATTAATTATGATAAGTTAAGGACAAAAACTAATCCTGGATATGAAGTCAGGATTTTTGACCTTTGATTTTATGTTGAGACATAAGTTGTTCATAAATTTTATTATTACGGAACAATTAGAAAAATTTGGGACCAAAATTGAAATTATTGAAAGTTAGAAATCATGAACTATTTGGCCCTTGGCCATGTGGCATTAAAGTGGGACCCACATAATTTTGTGTTAACTTTTAATTAGAACAACACATGGTGTGGCCAATGGACACTTGGCTAAGTCTTGTTCTAACATAAAAGAGGACTATTTTATTCCCTTTATCATCCAACACATAGAAAAAAAAAGAACCAAAGTGGGAAAAACCTCTAAGAGGTTCGGCAAAGAGAAAAGAAAGAAGAAATTTTTGAAAATCACTTCTAGCCACTTCAAGAATTATTTGATGATGCAAACCCACTATATTGAGGCCCCTAAGTAGCGTGGAGTTGTCATTGGAGCGATCAATCCTTTATTTTTGCTCCTTTGTAAACCCTAGCCTATTGTGGAATTGAAGAGAAAAGGTAAGATTTGATCTTGTTTTATGTGTTATAAAGGTTGTAAGCATGTTGTAGTATGTTAAAATAGAGGAAAATCACGAAGTATGGAATGTTGGAACTGAGTTTTATGTGAGGTGCTTGGACTGTGTGTGTGTGTATGTTGTGTTGTGTTGAAACTATGAATTGATGCCTAATTAGTATATTATGACCACTGTAGAGAGAAGGAATGATTGAGAATCATCCATATATGTATGTTGGTATGCTAGCCAAAAATGGATCACATTATGTGAAAAATTTAGATTGTTGAAAGTGTTATGTGAATTGCTTAGAATGTCTTTAAATATTATTGATATGGATTCGAGTTAGTATTTGAATATATAAGCATTGATGTTGGCTTAAAGGTAAGCCGTTGAATCGAATTTATGAATGTTGTTCAATAATAAAAAAGAGCGCTATTATTGTTGTATAACCTTTCGGATTGGTTGTTGATGTTGCTAGGTTGGTTTTTGTTGTTGTTGTTGTTGATTGATTTGGCTGAGTTGAATTCTCAGGGTGGCCTATTTTTCAGGGGAAATGCTGCCCAAATTTCAGTAGAATTAAGGGCAAAGTTGGAATTTAATGCCCAAAAAGTCTTTAGCTAATGTTTGACATTTTATGACTTGTTTGTAGACCTTGAGTAACCTGAAGCGTAAGTTGGATCTAGTTTGCATTTGAATTATATTGGAGAGCGTTCGAGGTATGTAAAGCAACCTTCTTTTTTGGCATGCCTTAGTTAAAATAGGTTGTGATACGAACCTCGAGGAAACTCTATTCTCGCAATCCGAGCATGTTTATAATCCGCATTTGTTCCTTGGTATTCTTGTGTTAATATGTCATAACATTGATCCTTATGTCCTTGGAATTCATAAGTTGCAAAGGGTAAATGAAATCTGATTAGTTTTAAAAGTAATTTTTTAACGATTCTAAAACTACAAACTCCTATAACTTTTACAAAAAAGCTCATATTGCTTTGAAATTCTCGTAGGAGCTTGTATGATCTAGGATGAGTTTGTTCTCCATAGGCTGGGCCAGCTCGGGTCTCCACCCGTTCGTGGGTCCCGCGGTGCCCTTTTATTCAATTTTGATAACTTTTGAAAGAATACGTAATAATTATTCTTCTGATTTCAAACATGACTATTTTACTTATCTTTCAAATTTATGACAATGGTTTTATGCATATAATTACTCACTACTCCGCTCGTGCCTACAACTATGATATCATTCGTCGGTTCCCGAGCCGATTGGTTATCGTGCGTATTATGATATACTCCGGTGTTATGCTGTATTTATGGTACATCGAGTTCCTCACTCGAGGGCTGGGTTCCACTTTTGTTGGGCGTTATGCTGTGTTTGGTGTTATACTGTGTTGTGATATGTGATGGGGATTCGGAGATTTGAAACTTTCTTTTGTGTTATGCTGTGTTATGGCGTCATCGACGGGCGGGCGACCATATTTCCTATGCCCTATGCATGATTTGTATTTTGAAAGTAAATTTTTTAAATATTTTTGGATATGTATTTACCTTTCATACCCTTGTTTTGATTATTACTCAGATTTGTGTTCAGTATCTTCTGCTTTGCATACTCAGTACATATTTTGTATTGACCCTCTTCTTCGGGGGTTGCGTTTCATGCCCGCAGGTACCGACGCACTGCTTGATAATCCATCGGTTTAGGACACCCTTCTGCTATTTGGAGTGCTCCCCTATATTGAAGCCTACTTTTGGTATATATTCGTTCGTTGCATTGTATAATTTATTCAAGGGTACGGCGGGGCCCTGTCCTGTCCTATGATTCTATCAGTTTATTTAGAGGTCTGTGGATATATGTGTGTGGGTTGTGCCCAGTCCGTTAGACTAGACTTGTAGATGTGTGTGTTGGGCGGTTTAACCTGCCATGGCGGCCTTGTCGGCCCGCATATGTATATATGTTGTTTTGTTGGCCCTGTGTGGCCTTTGTTGGTATTTTCTGAGTGCAGGGTTATATTGGATAGTCCATAAAACAAAGGAAACTCTGCTAAAATTTTTGCAACTCGGCTTCGTGATTGTGTTTGGGTGCCCAATCCGGACACTAGTCACGGCCCACGGGGTTGGGTCGTGATATTATATACCAATCTATGTAAATTACATAACCAATTAACTATTCTATAGTTGCATAAACAAAAAATAAAACTATCAACAAAACTTACACCAATCTATCAAGTTGTTTGTAGTTTTAAAACGTCTTTTTACAATACTTTCACCAATTTATAGTCCCGAATACACCAACAAAAATTTAAATGTCTAATTTTAAACAACCAAAAACATTTTCCTATATAGTTGCATAAATCAAAAATATCATTGTCAAAAAAAATTTAAATATCTAATTTTAAACAACCAAAATAATTTTCCTATATAGTTGCACAAATAAAAAATATCATTGTCACAAAACTTACACCAACCAATCAAATTATTTCCACATTACTAATCCCGCGTTATTCACTACATATTGTATCATCAAAATCGACGCATGTCATGTCCACCCCTATTTGTGAAGCAATGAGTCTCACTAGACTGTCATAATTTGATGACGTATCATATAACACTACTTCCATTTTATAATCAATGTAGTTATCTGTTCACATTTCACAATATATACAAATAGGAACACCATATTATGAATACCCCAAAATTCAAACATTTGTCACATTTACAATACAATGCAGCTTATCAAAAATAAAATTAACCACACCGATTTGCTTCCATTACACAGACCAACCATCCCCATACTGAAATGGTTTTAATGTACCAAACACCAACTATATAGCCATACTTAACCCCTATTTTTACTATGTTATACCACATCCACAACTAATATTCACTAGGCCAATATGTCATTTTTAAGCATCCATAATTACCAAAAAAGGTTAAAACACCAAAAGGTGTTCTCTCTCCTCAATCAAATCAAATTAATTTATTTGATTCATTTAGGAAAGAGAAAAGTAATTTGTAATTTTTTTTAAAGAAAACGTGGTACAACAAAAACAAAACGACGTTGCATTGCTTTTTATTATTAGATATGATTGATTTTAAAATTAAAGGACATGTTGTACATCAACTTGTCCATCACCATTTGTAACGGCCCATTAAGTCATTTTGAGATATAGAGTTTTATGTATTATAAAATATTAATTTTGTGAATTTTAGAGGGTTTTTTTGGACTATTCATTAGTTTTTATTATTTAGTTAAGGGATAATTTTTAATAACTAATTTGATTAGTGGACTAAGTGGTAATTTATGTAACTTCCTATACTATTTATCCTATATTAATTAAAATAAGTAGTGGGATTATAAATTTTAGTATCTAATTATTTTAGAAGAAAATCAAAAGAAAAGAACGAACAGAGGGGCTGGGAACAAAAGCGGCAAATTGGAAAGAATTAACCCAGGTAAAGATCTATCCTATATTACCATTAATTGCTTGATATTAAATTAAGATATATAAGTAATATAGATTAAATAATTGTAATGTGTGCATAATATTTAAAATAAAGGATGAAAAGTTACAAAGAAGATAGTGTACAACTTTGAATTTTTAAGGAGATTTTGGGGACAAAATTTTATGTCCACTATTGACTATTGGAGATAACATTAGCTAAGATGGCATATATTGTACAATTTTGTAATGGACTTTCTTATGTCATATTAGTTGCAGTTAATCTCATTCTAATTTATTCTTTTAATTATCATATTATGATTTATATTTTAGTGTTTGATATGGGTAATTAAAATAGTAGGCATATGATTTTATATGACTATTATTAAAGTCATGTCATTTGGAGGAATTAAGACTTAACTTTGAACTTGAGATTTGAGAATTTTAATTATAGAATGGGTGAGTTTTTGGGGTTTAGTCTAGACATATAGGAATATTGGTATCTATGGACTTGTTCGCTTACGAATATTATATGTTTGATAGATTTGGAACGTTCGAAGATATTGTAGAAAGGAAAAGCAGTGGTGAACTAGCTTGCTTGACTTCATTTCTTCAATCGAGGTAGGTTATGGTTTATTCTATCTAATAGAGAGACTCTTAATAGCGATTGATAGTCATTGAGTAACGCTGTGATATTTTCTATACACTTAATTATTGTGGTTTGGTTGACTTATATATTGTTATGATTGGTCTGCAATCCCAAGACCATGAAACCCATAATCTTGAACTTGATCTCTCAAAGTGATGCCTCGAATAAAGAAGGCTTGAAGAAACATTGGTAATGAAGTGAGAAGTACTGATAAAGATAATGAATTATGTATGTTGGATCGGGTGTCACGTTCCGACACAAATATTATAGGATCTGGTGTCACATTCCGACACATATATATTATAGGATAGGGTGTCACGTTCCGACACATATATTATAGGATCGGGTGTCACATTCCGACACACATATTATAGGATCGAAAACCTATCTCCTGAAAGAAGTGTGATGTGGAGGCCTGAGTCCTCATGTATATTATTGATATCGTTGATTGGTTGTGTACTTGTTTCTTACTGTTGCCACCTGTTAAGTGTTATAGTTGATTTTCTACTATTATTTTATGCATACTGATATCTATTTGGAGTCGGCCGATAATACCTACTCAGTACACATGGCTCATACTGACTCCTACTTATAGTTTTCTTCATTTTGCTTTTATGGAGTACAACAAGTGTCCCATTGACTTCGACTCGCCCTCAGCTCGAGACGATTGTCGATACATGATGTCCTTAGTTTTCGGACATAAACTACTTTATTTATCTATTTTGGTGTCATTACTCTTAGACTTAGTATTTGCGAATAGATGTCCTTGATGTGATGACTTTTTGATTTTGGAAAATGTTGTGTAATATAAATTATAGGTTTTTTTATTCTTGCTTTTATAAGTTGAACTTCCGCATTAATATCATATTTTATAAGTTGAATAGCTAACATTGGTTTGCCCACTTAGGAGGTTAGGTGTGGGTGTCACTCACGGCCCATTTTGGATCGTGACACCATTAATTAGCACAATACACAAAAAAAATATTTTTATATTGCTTCTACTATTGAGGAACAGGGCCTACTACCATTTTTTATTATTTATTTTTTGGCCTTTTCCAACCCAATCACATCACATTCACATTAACATTAATCACTATAAATCATACTCTCTTTCCTAGTTTTATAATAAAAGTTGCTATATTAGTGTAAATAACAAAATATTGGTATGGCCTTGTAATTTCATAGGTGAATCTTGTATAGAAAGGAAAATCATCCTTTATTTTTTTTAACACTTTCTTCTTCTTTACATGCCATAAGTAAAATGTCATCTTCATTTTCATCTTCATCTTTTCTCTTCACAAAATTATTTATCTCCTCTAAATTATTTTTGCATTCCCATGAAAAATGACCATACTTATGACAAGTATAACACTCAATATTTGATTTGCATACCTTCCTTGATTTGACCTCCATTCTCTACCTCTTCCGCGACCTCTTTCTTGGTTGGAGTCTTGACTTCTTTTTTCTTTCGTTGGAGGTTGACTACCACCTCTTTCTCCTCTACCACGACCTCCTCCACGCCCACAACCTCTTTGTTGTGAGTTATACCTCTCATCTTTCTCCTTCAAATAAATTTTTGCTTGCAAAGCTTGTTCAACCAACTCTTATTTTTATTTCTTCAACTTTTCTTCATATTCTTACAATGAACCCGTGAGTTTTTTTATGATCATGGTCTCCAAACCCTTGGACTTTGCAATAGCAACAACAATATAATTAAATTTTGAATCTAGGGATTGTTATATTTTTACAACGGCCCTATCATCCTTCAACACTTCACCATATCTGCTCATTTGATTGACAACTGTCAACACCCTTGAGATATAATTCGAAATTGATTTGGATTTTCTCATTAGCCGTGATTCAAATTCTCCTCTTAAGGTCTAGAGATGAACCTTTTACACTTATCCGAACCTTTAAAGTAGGTTTGAAGAATATCCTATGCTTGCTTGGAGTTTGTTGCATTTGTAGCTTTCTCGAACATCTTTTCATCCAAACTTTGATGGATAAGTGTGAGTAACTTTTGGTCTTTCTTCTTTGTGCCAGCAGCATCATCTTCTTCATTGATACCACTCTCTACAATTTTCCATACATCATAAGCTCCCAGCAAAGCTTTCATTCGGATGCACCAACTTCCATAAATTTTTTTAGTGAGCATCG
>DF360819.1:0-23053 GCA_000787875.1 Solanum virginianum | reverse complement strand
GGTTGCCCCTTTGATTGATCTAGGTGCCACCCTTTCCTTTGTTACCCCCTTTGTTGCTAAAAAGTTCCATGTTGAGTCAGATTTGTTGCATGAGTCAGATAGGGTATCTACTCCTATTGGTGCATCTATTCTTGCTAGGAGGGTATATAAAAATTATCTGGTTTGCATCTTGCATAAAATATTACCTTGTGATCTTGTTGAATTAGATATGGTTGATTTTGATGTTATTCTTGTAATGGATTGGTTGCATGCATACTATGCTTCTATTGATTGTAGAACCCGTAGGGTCAAGTTTTAATTCCCAAATGAACCCACCCTTGAGTAGGAAAGTTATGATGTGGTGGTAAAGGGTAGGTTCATCTCATGCATTAAAGCCCATAGGTTGATTTCCAAGGGGTGTTTGTATCCTTTTGTGAGGGTTGAGTAGGAAAGTTATGATGTGGGGGTAAAGGGTAGGTTCATCTCATGCATTAAAGCCCATAGGTTGATTTCCAAGGGGTGTTTGTATCCTTTTGTGAGGGTTAAAGATGTGGAGTCCAAGGTCCCTTCCGTTGAGTTGGTTTCAGAATGCGTTTCTTGATATCTTCCCAAATGACCTTCCCGATGTCCCTCCCAAAAGGGTGATAGATTTTGGCATAGATCTCCTTTCCAACTCTCAACCTATCTCCATTCCCCCTTATCGTATGGCCCCGATGGAGTTGAAGGAGTTAAATGACGCTATTGAAAGATTTGTTGGAAAAGAGGGTTTATTAGATCTAGCCAATCATCTTGGGGTGTACCAGTATTGTTTGTAAAGAAGAAAGATAGGTCACTTAGAATTTGTATTGACTACCGGCAACTCAATAGGGTTACTATAAAGAATAAATATCCTCTTCCAAGAATTGATAACTTGTTTGACAATTGTAAGGGACTAGCTTTTTCTCTAAGGTTGATCTTCGGTCTTGGTACAATCATGTGGGGGTGAGGGAGTGTGATATTCCCAAGACAACCTTTCGGACTAGATATAGGCATTACCAATTTGTGGTGATGTCCTTTGGGTTGACTAATTTACCGGCTGGACGAGGGAATGTGATATTCCCAAGATGGCCTTCCAAACCAGATACGGGCATTACGAGTTTCTTGTGATGTCATTTGGGTTGACTAATATACTGGCCATCTTCATGGACCTAATTAATAGGGTCTTCAAACCCTACCTTGATTCCTTTGTTGTGGTCTTCATGGATGATATTTTAATCTATTCACATAGTATGGAGGAACATATGGGTCATTTGAGGGTGGTGTTACAAAGATTGAGGGAGGAGAAATTGTATGTTAAATATGTAAAGTGTGAATTTTTGTTGAAGAAAGTTGCATTCTTGGGTCATGTGGTGTCGGGAGATGGTATTAAGGTGGATCCTAAGAAGACTGATGTGATTAGGAATTTGGGTAGACCATTGACCCCGTTGGATATTAGGAGTTTCTTGGGCCTTGCAGGTTACTATAGAAGGTTTGTGAATGGGTTCTGCTTCATTGCTTCCCCTATGAAAAAAACAGACTCAAAAGAAGGTTAAGTTTCTGTGGACCAATGAATGTGAGAAGAGCTTCCAAACATTGAAAGATAGACTTATGTCCGCTCCTATATTGTTACTACCAGATAGGCTGAGGGTTTTGTTATGTATTATGATGCATCTAGAGTTGGTTTGGGTTATGTGCTAATGAAAAATTGTATGGTTTGGCATTATTATATGTATGGGGTGGATGTCGATGTCTTCATCGATCATAAGAGCGTCCAATACGTCTTCACTCAAAAAGATCTCAACTTGAGAAAAAGAAGGTGGTTAGAACTTCTTAAGGACTATAGCATGAGTGTGCATTACCATCCGGGTAAGGCAAATTATGGCAAATGCTTTTAGTCGGGTGTCTACGAGTAGCCTAGCTCATGTGAATGGTGGTGATAGGGAGATGGCCAAGGAGGTGCATAGATTGGCTAGATTCGGGATTAGGTTGGAAGATATGGGTAATAGTATAGTTATTGTTAATGTTTCTAAATCTTTCTTGGTTGATGAGGTGATCACAAAACAAGACCTTGACTCCTCCTTGCTTGAATTGAAGGCCTTGGTGAAAGAAGGCAAAAGAGAGGTTTTCTCCCAAGGGGGAGATGGGGCCCTTAGATACCAAGGTAGGTTTTGTGTACCATCTGTTGATGTTTTGAGGGAGAGAATCCTTGATGAGGCCCATAGTTCTTCTTACTCTACCCACCTCAGTTCAACCAAAATGTATAGAGACTTGAGGGATGTGTATCGATGGGAAGGTTTGAAGAGGGACATTGCCAAATTTGTTTTCGGCTGCCATAGTTGTCAATAAGTCAAAGCCGAAGGTCAAAGGCCGGGTGGCCTAACCCAATAAATGGAGATTCCTACTTGGAAATGGGAGGTGATTAATATGGATTTTGTGGTTTGGTTGCCCAAGACCAGAAAAGGTTTTGATTCCATATGGGTTGTGCTTGATAGAATAACAAAATCGGATCATTTTCTACCGTTTTCAAAGGGGTCTTGGTACCAAAGTTCACCTTAGTACGACCTTCCACCCTTAAACAGATAGCCAACCTGAAAGGACTATTCAAAAGCTTGAGGATATGCTTAGGGCTTGTGTCTTGGAGCTTAAAGGTAGTTGGGATGACCATCTTCCATTGATTGTTCTTGCCTACAACAATAGCTATCACTCTAGCATCGGTATGACTCCATTTGAGGCTCTTTATGAGAGACATTGTAGATCACCGGTGGATTGATTTGAGGTTGGAGATGTGGCATTATTGGGGCCGGATCTTGTTATGGATGCTCGTAAGAAGGTTAGGATGATTAGAGAAAGTTTGAGGAAAGTCCAAAGTCAACAAAAATCCTATGCTGATGTAAGAAGAAGAAGAAGAAGAAGAGACCTAGAATTCCAAGTGGGTGATTGGGTCTATTTGGAAGTTTCTCCAATGAATGGTGTGGTCTATTTTGCTAAAAAGAGGAAGTTGAGTTCAAGGTATGTTGGTCCATATGAGGTGATACAGATTGTTGGCAAGGCAGCTTATGAGTTGAAGTTGCCTAGTGAAATGAATTTGGTTCATCCGGTATTCCATGTTTCTATATCGAGAAAGTGTGTTGGTGATCCTAATACCATTGTGCCTCTTGATATTGTGGGTGTTATTGAGGATAACTTGACTTATGAGGAGGTTCCAGTTCAGATCTTGGATAGGCAAGTAAAGAGATTGAGGAACAAAGAGGTGAAATCCGTTAAGATCCTTTAGAGGAATCAACAAGTTGAAAGTCCTACATGGGAGGTCGAAGTGGACATGCAAAAGCAGTGTCCTTATATTTTCCACTCCACTCAAGCCTAAGGTACTAATCCTAAGTCCCATATGTGATTCCTAAAATGTCTCATAGCCTCTTATTCATAGTTGTGGCGCGCTTCACAACCTTGAATAAGACTCTAATAAATGCAATGTGTTAGACTCCAAGGACCATTAACAACCTAGTACTATAATACCAAGTTTGTCACGGCCCTAACTAGGGTCTAGATGTGACACGATGAATGGGGAACCCAAAGAAACCCCAAACAGGCCTCTTAACATATCATATACACATCCTTGGTAACAAAAGCAAGAATAAACAACAAGAAAAAACATAAACAAGTGAAATTGGGACTAAGGGAGAGACTTTAGTACTTAAATAACATAGATGACTCAAAACTCAAGTATAATACATAACTTTCCCAACAACACCTCTAGATATTGAACTTAGCGGGGGCCAAGACAAGCAACCAGGCTCACCCTCATAATAATAAGTTTCTAACATAAGAAGACTCAATATATAGCATATATAAAGGGAATATGTCCTCCAAATTAAGGACTCACAAAATTACTTGAATAGATATTACTAGCCACGTGGAGGAGGATGATGATCAAGTGGAGCTCAAGTTCCTACATGGTAACACCATATAGGCATAGAGTATGTATTAGTACATTTGAATATACTAAGTATGTAAGATGCAATGCAACAAGAGATAAACAACATCGTTAAAATGCATAACGATAAGCAATAGATAACACAATAGCAATAAAGCATGTATGTTCAATGCTTATGTAAATCATCCTTTGCAAATCATTCAATCTGTATAGATCATAATACATAAGTATGGAGAGAGACCTCAACCAACATAGAATAAAACCAAGTGAGCTACAACTTGGAATCCCGATGATTACCCCTCACCGGTAAAGAGGTGGTCTACTTCCCAAGGTAAACCATACTTCAATGGAAATTGCACTTTGGGAGTTTGAATTTTGATGTGGTTGCTCTAAAATCAGGGTTAGAGCCATCTCCCCCTAACTTTGACCCCTTGAACAAGAATATGAAGTTGTATTTTCAAAACAACAAATGAATTTTTAGATATATGGAATTTAAAATTTTTGGCATTTCTGAGGCATATTGTCGGGCACTTAATGGGGTCATTTTAGTCTCTATCATCTTATGAGGGCTAGAGTCATTGAGACCATAGTCCTTCCTATAGAGGCGGTTCTGGTGGGTAATGAGTTCCTTGATATTTTTCTTGACGAGATACCCGGTGTTCCTCCTAAAAGGAAAATAGACTTTGGTATAGACCTTCTCTCTGACACTCAACCAATTTTTATTTGCCCTTACCTTGTGGACCCGGCGGAGTTGAAGGAGCAATTTTGGTATTTGTTGGAGAAGGGTTTTGTAAGACCTAGTAAGTCACCTTGGGGTATACCAATGTTGGTTGTTAAGAAAAAGGATGGCTCTCTTAGAATGTGCATTGATTACCAACAAAATATTAGAGTCACCATAAAGAACAAGTACCAATGATTGATGACCTTTTTGATCAACTACAATTGGCTAGTCACTTCTCTAAGATTGATCTTCGGTCCAGGTATCACCATGTGAAAGTAAGGGAGTGTAACGTTCCTAAGAAGACCTTCTGGACTAGGTATGGCACTTTGGGTTTGTGGTTAGGTATAGGCATTTTGGATTTATGGTTATGTCCTTCTAGTTGACTAATGCATCAGCTATATTTATAGATCTCATGAATAGGGTCTTTAAACCCTACCTCCACTTGTTTGGTGGTTATTATTGATGATATTTTGATTTATTTCCAAAGTGAGGAGTAACATATGAATCACTTGAGAGTGGTGTTGCAAATCTTAAGGGAGGAGAGGATATGTGCTAAATATGAAAAAATATGAGTTTTGGTTGAAAGATGCAGCTTTCCTAGGGCATGTGGTGTTGGGTGATGCCATTAACGTGGATCCTAAGAAGATGGAGGCGATTAGAAATTGGCCTAGACCTTTAACTCCATTGAATATTAGACGTTTATTGGGTTTTGCGGGTTATTACCAAAGGTTTGTAAATAGTTTCTCTTCTATTGCTTCTCCTATGACTATGTTGACATAAAAGAAGGCTAAATATGTATGGACCGATGAGTGTGAAAAAAGTTTCTAAACTTAGAAAGATAAGCTTGTCTCAGCTCCTATCTTGTCTCTATTGGAAGGGTTTGTTATCTATTTTGATACGTCAAGTATTGGTTTGGGGTGTGTTTTGATGCAAAATGGTAGGTGATAGTATATTTCTCCAAACAACTTAAGGTGCATGAGAAGAATTATCCAAGCCATGATCTTTAATTTGTAGCTGTGGTATTTGCTTTGATAATATGGCATCACTACTTCTATGGAGCTGATGTTGATATGTTTATAGACCACAAGAGTCTCCAACACGTGTTCACCCTAAAAGATCTTAACTTGAGGCACAGTAAGTGGTTAGAGCTCTTTAAAGATAATGATATAAGTGTGCATTATCACCCTGACAAAACTGATGTTGTTATCAATGCTCTAAGTAGGGTTTCTATGGGAAATCTAGCTCATGTTGATGATGGTGGGAATGAGGTAGCTAGAGAGGTTCACCGGTTGGCCAGATTGGGAGTTAGGTTTGATGAACTTGATAATGGTGGTGTAGTGTGGTTGATGGTTCTATCTCTTTATTGATTAAGGAGGTAAAGGCAAACTAAGATTTTGACACTGCCTTGCATGGGGTGCCCTTGTTTATCATTTTGGATTGTGGTGGTCAATTCACATTGCACTTTTTGCAGTCCTTCCAAAGAGGATTTGGTACCAAGGTTAAGCTTAGCACAACCTTTTACCCTCAAATGGATGGCTGAGCCAAGAAGACTATCCAAACCCTTGAGGATATGCTTAAACCTTGTGTTTTGGAGTTTAAGGGTAGTTGGAATGAACATCTTCCACTCATTGAATTTGCTTACAACAATAGCTACCACTCAAGCATTGGTATGGATCCTTTTGATGCTCTTTATGTTAGGCATTGTAGATCCCCAGCTGGGAGATTTGAGGTAGGGGAAATTGCTTTGGTAAGTCTAAATTTTGTTGTGGAAGCCTTCAAGAAGGTAAGGTTGATTAGGGAGAGATTGAAAATAGCCCAAAGTAGATAAAAGTCCTATTCTTATGTGAGATGAAGAGATCTTTAGTTTAAGGTTGATGATTAGGTTTACTTGAAAGTCTCACTTTGAAGGGTGTGGTTTGAGTTGGCAAGAAGGAAGTTAAGCCCATGATTTATGGGTCCTTATAAAATTTTAAGGAGGATTAGTATGGTAACTTATGAGTTGGAGTTGCCTATAGAGATGAATGCTGTTCATCTGGTTTTCCATGTACCCATACTGAGAAGGTGTGTGGTTGATGCAAGTGCTATAGTGCCTTTAGATGTTATGGATGTTGTAGAAGATAATTTGACTTATAAGGAGGTCCTAGTGGAGATTTTTGATGGACAAGTGAACAGTTTAAGAAACAAAGATGTAGCTTCTGTCAAGGTCTTTTGGAGGAACCAACAAGTCGAAAGAGCCACATGGGAAGTCGAGACGAACATAAGAAAGTGATATCCATATCACTTCCACTCTACTCGTGTTGAAGGTACTATTTAAGTCCCTTGCATGATTACAAGTTTTAAGTTTCAGTCCTTATGTCATTTGTATGCATTTATGTTTATGTTGTCATGTTTATGGTGATTATGATATTCATGTTGAGATTTTTGAAAATGATGTTTAAGTGCATTTGTTGTATTCATTTCGGGGTGAAATCTTTATGATTACTTCTCTTATGTATTCTTCTTTGATATTTGGGGACGAATGTTCCCAAGGGGAAGATATTGAAATGGCCCAAAAATATGCTTTAGAAATGCCCATAATCGTAATTTTTATATATCTCAAAATATGTGCGTGATATCAAAAATATGGCTTCATATTCTTGATCAAGGGGCAAAATTAAGTGAGAAATAGGTATAATCGTGATTTTAGATGACCCATTGAGAAAATTGATTTTCATAAAATTTTCAGAGATAGAAGTTGTCCATGATGGTTCCACAATGCAGACCTATCGCGGAGCACTGTCGTCACTTCCTGATTTTTCCTGTCTCGTCCTAAGGCATTGGAGTCTTGGTCCCATGCCTGCCTATGTATGAAAACACCTATACTTAGCCATTTTCAACTCTATATAACTCAAGACACTCACAAAACCCTCTCCAAGACTTAACCAAATATTTCATCCAAATTATAGTATTCCAAGCTTAATTTCGAATCTCAAGAACTCTATTCAAGCTTCAAGTCTTCTTTAAGTATAAATCAAGAAAACCTAAGTTTGAGGTATGTTGGTTTTAACCATTGGATCCTTTCACCCATGGTGCCCAATCTTCCTTTTTTATGAAAATTGGATGTCTTCAAGTGGTATCATCTATGGGGATCTCTTATTATAAATTTTTATTATAAATTATGTTGGGGGTTTTGTGAAATGTTAATGGTTTATGAATATTTATCTATTCCAAGTTTATACTATGAATTGATTTTGTCTATGGAAACTATGCATGTTTTGGGCTATGAAACTACGATCTATTATGAGACTTGATGAAGGATTTCAAGGTATCTTACATGAAGGATTTACTATGTGTTGATGGGTTAATATACATTAAGTTTTCTTATATTATTTCACTCTTGAATTGCATAATTTAGAACAAGCATTACACATCTGGCAAGTGTTTGATAAAATATCTTGACAAGGATTCTTGAGTTATTGACGGTCTATTGCATGGTTTACAAGTCTAATGATGTTATGGTGATTAAGGGATTATATATATGCATTGAACCAATGGATTGTATATATGGTGTTACAAGTTGACCATACCTTATTAAGGGGGTCGCAAGCCTCAATCACCTTGTGGGGGGTGGCATGCCCGTACTACCACGTTGAGGGGTATGTACCTCAATCACCTTGCCGGGGGTAGCATGCCCATACTACCATATTGTGGGGTATGCAGCTCAATCATCTTGTCAGGGGGTGGAATGCTCATACTACCATATTTAAGGGTACATACCTCAATCATCTTATCGGGGGTGACATGCCCGTACTACCACGTTCAGAGGGGTAGGTACCTCAATCACCTTCAAGTGATATTTTGCTTGGGCTATGATGATTATGGTCTTTTCCTACACATGTAACCCATATTTGCAAGTTATGTGATTTATATGCATGTTTTACCTCAAGCATTGATCATGCATGCCATATTAATTTTTTACACTTATCCTTCGCTTATGATTGTGCTTTTTAAATATGTTGGATATGTCTTGTTGCATTGTATCCTACATACTTAGTACATTCAAAAGTATTAATGCATACTCTATACATATATGATGTTACCATGTAGGAACTGAAGCACCTCTAGATCATCCTCCACATGGCTAGTTCTGTGCTTTAGAGATAAGCCTTGGTGAGTCCTCAAGTTCGGGGATACTATCTATACTACTCTTGCCATTTGCAATTTCTTTATGTTGAACACTTGAAACTATGAGGGTGAGCCCAGAAAGTGTCTTGTCCCACACTCCAATCTATGTTTATAGGTCTTGATATTTACATAGTCTTTAGATGCTTTTTAATGTTTTGATGAAAATTTAGGTTCCCTCAAAAAGTTCTTTGAGAATGTGATTATTGATACATTCATGCATATTGGGTATTTGGTTATGTTTGGTTTGATAATGTGAAGTAAGGTAAGGCTGGAAGCATGACCTTTAAGTCTATACTTGATTGTGGGTGCAATGTCATGTGTGTTGTGAGCTTATTTTGTTGCATTCATGTATATTTTATTAATTCAGAACTTGCCTTGTTACTCTGAAATTGGTTTAGTGATGTGGTTGATATGGAAAGGATCTTAGGCTTTCGTTCTTTGAGTGAACCCACTTGTAGCCTAAATGACCAACTAAATGAGTGAGTGAATCCCTTGTTCAAAATTTTTGAGCTTCTCATGTACACATTCATTCTTGACACCTTGCTTGCTTAATCTTGTCTGATAAAATACCTTGATATTGGCCCTGGTCTATCCTTGGACATGTGAACCTCAGTTGAGCCTCTGGTTTAAGGAATAGATATTGTGTACTTCGTCTCAGGATAAAACCCTAAGTTGAGGGTGGCCCTTATTGTGATTAAGTAATGACAATGGGGTGGTTGGTTGGAAAATAAAGAAAGAAATGAAAAATCATGAGCCGAGTAAAGAAAAAAGAAAATAAAAGTGCCTATAATTGAGAAACAAGTAGAAAGAATTTAGTTCAGAAATAAGGCACAGCAAAAAATAGAAAGAAAGCACTCAAGAAAAAGTTTGAAACAGGAGAATAAGACTGAATTTATTGAAAAAGGGTTGGGTTATGAAAGCAAAAAGTGTTGGTAAACATGGTTCAAGGATAGCGTTTAGTCATACATAACCAGTATAGTAACACACAAGGGTTGGGTTATGAAAGCAAAAAGTGTTGGTAAACATGGTTCAAGGATAGCGTTTAGTCACTACATGCCTAAACTGCCATACCAGAGCCCTTGAACATATGTTACAAGCCTATAAGTCCTAAAGTGATCCAAATCCACTTTATCATCAAGCCAGAAGATGAGTATAGTGGCAAGCCTATGGTGTTAGTCAATATGCATGAATTTCAATTGTGAGAGAGATAATGCTTTCGCAGTCCCTGAATTCTAAATGCTTCCTGTGTGAGTAAGAGGGACTTTTTTTTATTAGCGCATTTGTACTACTTGATTAGCATATAGCTACACTAGTGATTGTGGATGGTTAATGCTCCATTGATTATCATCGTTGGGTTGCCAGATTCATCATCATGCTTAGTAGTGCTCAGTAACTCTGTAATCTAATTTTGAAAATGATAGTTTGATCCCTGGATTAAAGTGGATGATGTATATGCCATTGGCATAACTGCTATGTATTTCTCATTGTCTACATATATTGAGTTGTCGCTTGAGGAAAAGCAACAATTCTAAGTTGAAGGTGTTGATGTGCTATCAAAATACAACACATTTAATGCCTAAAACAAGGGATTTTGTGAGTACTCAATACGACTTTATTTGTTTTTATGTGTTTTTGCAGAAAAGTTAGGTTGGCATGATTTTGGAGAAAAATTGTAGATTTTTGTGGAAACACAGGACATACGAGCTCACCTATGAGTCGTACCAAAGCTATGAGTCGTTAGGTGTGGCGTCGCAAGAAATAAGGACTAAAAACTCAAAAATCTGCTAAGTAGAATTCAACCCAACTAGGCTATCCTATGAGTCATAAGATGCACTACTACTCGTGTAGCTGGACTAGTAGCAAGAATCAGAGAGCTAAAATTTTGGACCAAAAATTGAAGTCCTAGACTATAATAGGAGCATACGAGTCATAGCTCAAGCAATGACTAGTACCGGTAGTTCATACTAGTTGAGTCCAAAATGCCAAGAACCTTATACGAGACCCCAACTACGACTCATAGGCCATCCTACATGTCGCACCTGCGAGGCGTACCAGTTGACAGCTATCTTTACTATGTAATTTTTAGGGTTATTTTGTAAACACTATAAATAGCTTTTGTTAGGGTTTTAATAGTGGATTCTAGATTTTAGAACATAGAATTTGCCTTTGAATATTCTCTTAAGAATTTTTTTGGATTTTAGCTTAGTTTATCATTTTCTCTTGGAAAACCCATTTTGGGGATTGCAACTCTTGCTTCGTATTCATTACCAATCTATTAAACTTTTGGGTTTGCAACTTGTGGTGTATACACTTATCATTTCTTTTGGTGAAACTCTCAACTATGCCTTGTATTTGCATTATTGTTGGTTTTGTTTTTGTTATGAGTAGCTAAACACCTACAACTTGGGGTTGTGGGAACCATGGGTAGTTGACTTGGTATAACCTAGGTTTATTGCATTTCTATGATTGGAGATTTGCATGTATTATCTAATTCTCTTCATATTGATTGTTGTTTGGCGGTGGCCAACACCAAACCCACCTACTATCATGATCTTGACCAAGGTATTGACGAATATGAAAAGGGAAATAGATAACAAGATTTGATTGATGTGTTCTCATCTAATCAATGAAGCCTTACCAAGGAGAGGTTGACTAGGTCAATAGGTAATAGTTAGTTGGCACGTCATGCTGGCCAACCATGCTCCATGGTGAAATTTGACCTTCATCTTCACAAGAGGGTTCGAAGAACCTAAGTTACCGTCCTTCATGAGAATATCCAATTGTTGTTATGTCATCTAGAGAAATCGAGTCAACGAACCATGGTGAACATAATTCCCAAGTTGTCCCTAAAATAGAGTATTTCCTAGCATTATAATTTAGTGTTTATTTTATTTTGTTTTTGAATCACAACCCCCTCTTGGAGATTGTAGTTATGAATGCTTGAAATGATTAGTAGTGAAGTCTTGTAGTCAAGCCCTCTATTCCTTGTGGATTCAATCCTAACCTCTGGTTAGGTTAATTACTGACATTGACTGCTTTCTTATTAGAGCATGAACATCATCACACACATAACCCAAAAATTTTAACAACCCTATAATTCGGCAAAACAAATATAAAAACACATCAAATCTATTAATATCTCTTTGAGAACATACAAAATTCCACATTTAAGCATCAAAAGTGTTGTACTTTGACAGCACATCAACACCTTTAACGTAAAATTACCGCTTCTCCACAAGTGACAGATTTAATCTACATAACCAGTATAGTAACACACAAACCTCAATCTAATGGAACACCCCTCATGTTCTTCGGAATGCCATATAATAGTATTTTCCTAATATCTCAAAAACTGTGCATGATTTTTAAAATCTTACTTCATATTCTTGTTCATTAAGTGGGGAATGGGTAAAACCTATGTTATGGAAGACCCATTGCAAAAAATAATTTTCTCTAATAAATCAATTTCCAGTGTGCATTAGCGTCGCAAGTGTGATGCGGCCTTGGCGCAAACTACCACAACTATTTCCTTCACATTTGGTCGGTATCATGGAATGGTTGCGAACTTATGTAATTTTTCCCTTTTTGTATACTTCATCGAAGGTGAAACAACCCTAAAAAGTGTTCGAAAATGTGCCTCGAAAGTACCCAAAGTCGTAATTTTTATATATCTCAAAATTGGTGCATGATATCAAAAATTTGACTTTATATTCTTTTTCAAGGGGTCAAGTTAATTGGTAAATAGAGAAACCATAGTAAAATTTGAAAATTGCAAAAAGGCAATTTCCAGTGAGGTTTTCGCGGCCCTGGCTCGACGCGCCAAGAAAGCGCCTCAATTCATTTTGTGTGCAGTTTTCTTGTTCGGTCCAAGGCTTTTGGGTATTTGGCCTTAGCCTTTCCATGCATGAAAATACCTATACTTAGCCTTATTTTACCTTCATATCATTCAAGACATTCCCAAATACTCTATCAAATACTTAGATAATAGTTCATCTCCAAATTTCAAGTCCTAAAACTCATCCGGATCTTAAGGTTCTCATTCAAGCTCCAAGTCTTCATCTCTAATCTTCTTCAAGGATTTTCCAAAGTCAAGGTATATGGGTTTCTTTCATGGGATCCTTTTACCCATGATCCTCAAGCTTTCTTTTACCTAAAATTGTACGATTTAAAGTTGATTTATTCATGGGTCTTATTAGGAATTTTATAGCATACTATTTTGGTGCTTTACTAAATTATGATTGTTTAAACATTTGATTATTTTAGCATGTTTTGAGTTGTGAATCTAAGATCTATTGTGAGATTTGATGAAGGGTTCTGATATATATTGCATGAGGGTGTTATCAAGTATCTATTAATGGTTATAAATTGCATTTTCTAGCAGGATTACTCTCTTGAATTGCATGGTTTTATACTAGCATTACACACCTGCCAAGTGTTTGATAAAATGTTCGGCTAATGTATTTTGAGGAATTGAAGGTCCAATGAATATCTTATGAGTTGAATGACTTTATGATGATGAAAGGAACGTATGTATATGATGGTTTCTTGAGGAATTGAAGGTCCAATGCATGTCTTATGAGTTGAATGACTTTATGATGATGAAAGGAACGTATGTATATGATATTCTCCAATATAGTGTTGGAATGTGACCATTCCTTTTTGGGGGGCTAAGGGCTCGGGTAACCATTTTGAGGGGTTTGTACCTTGATACTAACCAAGGGGTTGTGCCTTAGTAACTGGGTTGAGGGGTTAGTACCTCAATCACCAGGGGTGGTAGGATGCAACTATCTACCAACCAATTAAGGGCTTCGTACCTTGGTAACCATGCTAAAGGGTTAGTTCCTTAATCACCAAGGCTGGTAGGGTGGGATGATCCACCAACCGACCAAAGGGGTTTGTACCTTGGTAACCTACATGTTTTATTATGATGGTCTCTTCTTACACCTTGTATTATATTCTATGTAAGCATTTCTTTAAGCATTGATCATACATGTCATCTTGCTAATATGTTATCTATTGCCTACTAATCTTGTATTATATTCTATGTAAGCATGTTTTACTTAAGCATTTATCATACATGTCATATTGTTAATATGTTATCTATTGCCTACTTTTATGCATTTAAGTTAAGATGTCTATCTCTTGTTGCATTGCATCCGACATACTTAGTACATTTTAATGTACTAACACATACGTTATGCCGATATTGATGTTACCATGTAGGAACTGGAGCCCTACTTAATCCTCCTCCATATGGCTAGTATGATCTCTATATAAAGCTAATTGGTAAGCCCTCAATTCCGGGAGCAATGTTTATGCTGTTATGATATGTATTATGACTCCTTTTCTTTATTGTATATTTTGACTATGAAGGTGAGGTCGGTTGCTTTTCTTGGCCCCTGCTAATTTCTATGGTTAGAGGTGTTACTGGACATGTTATATATAATGCTATGAGCTTTGACTCTCTCTTGACTCTTGATGTTTATGATATTAAAGTTTTCCCTTAGCCCTGTTTATCCCTATTCACTATCTCTTATTGTATTTTCTTGCTTTTGCGACCAAGAATATCTAATAATATGTTAAGAGGCTTGCTTGAGGTCCATTCGGGTTCCCCATGTGCCGTGTCACATCTAGGCCCTAGGCTTGGGTCGTGACAAAGTTGGTATCAGAGGAGGGGTAATAAGGCCAAGAGGGGTTGCTTTGAGGGTAGGTTCCAAAGTCGAAGGGGCAGCCGATTCCATCAAGGCCAAGGATCTTCTCATGCTTCTAATAGGGGGTTTCCCAATGATTTACCAAGAGTATAAGGTGTTGGTGGTGTGGTCGCAAATAATATGTGTCCAAGATGTGGTAAGGGCTATGAGGGCCCTTGTTTGAGAGGCAGTAATGCATGTTATGGGTCTAGATAGGTTACTAAAAAAAAGATTGAATGTCGTCATAACCACAAGGTGCAAATGTGGTTCCTTTGGGAAGGGTGGTTAACAAGGTGGTGCGTCAAGGCACAATTAGTTTTATGCTTTATATGGGAGGCAAGGGGTTGATAAAGTGCCCGACGTTCTTATCAATATGTTAAAAGTCTTTGATTTTGATATGTATCCAATGATTAATCTAGGTGTCGCTCTTTGTTTTGTTACCCCTTATATTGCCAAAAAGTTTCATGTTGAGCCCGAATTATTGTGTGAGTCATATGAGGTGTCTACTCATATTGGTGTATCTATTATTACTAGAAAGGTCTAAAGCCCGTAAGTTGATCTCTAAGGGGTGTCTTTATCATCTTATGAGGGTTCAGGATGTGGAGTCCAAACTCCTTCCTATAGAGTCAGTTTCGGTGGAAAATGAGTTTTTTGATGTCTTTCCACATAGCCTTCCTGGTGTTCCTCTAGAAAGGGAAATATATTTTGGTATAAAGCTCCTCTCCATACTCAACTCATTTCTATTCCCCCTTACCATATGGCCCAGACGGAGTTAAAGGAATTGAAGGAGAAATTTAGGGATTTGTTGGAGAAGGGTTTTATTAGGCCTAGCCAATCACCTTGGGGTGCACCGGTGTTGTTTGTAAAGAAGAAGGATGAGTCTCTTAGAATATGTATTGACAATTGGCAACTTAATAAGGTCACCATCAAGAATAGGCATCCTCTTCCAAGGATTGATGATTTGTTTGACCAATTGTAAGGGGCTAGCCACTTCTCTAAGATTGATCTTCGGTCCGCATACCGTCAAGTGAAGGTAAGGGAGTGTGATATTCCTAAGATGACCTTCCATACTAGGTATGGGCATTTTGAGTTTGTTATAATGTCCTTTGGGTTGACCAATGCACCATTAATCTTCATGGATCTTATAAATTGGGTCTTTAAACCCTACCTTGATTCATTTGTTATGGTCTCCACTGATGATATTTTGATTTATTCTTATAGTGAGGAGGAGCGTATGGGTCATCTGAGGGTAGTGCTACAAAGATTGAGGGAAGAAAATTTGTATGCTAAGTATGAGAAATGTGAATTTTGGTTAAAAGAGGTCGCCTTCCTAGGTCATGTGGTTTCGAGGGATGATATTAAGGTAGATCCTAGAAAGACGGATATGATTAGAAATTAGTTTAGACCATTGACCCTATAGGATATTAGGAGCTTCTTGAGCTTAGTGAGTTACTATTGGAGGTTTGTGAATGGGTTCTCTTCTTTTGCTTCTTCCATGACCAAGTTGACTCAAAAGAAAGCCAAATTTGTGTGGTCCGATGAGTGTGAAGAGAGCTTCCAAACATTGAAAGATAAGCTTGTGTCTGCTCCTATTTATCAGTACTGGAAGGGTTAGAAGGACATGTTGTGTATTGTGATGGTTCAAGGGTTGGTTTGGGTTGTGTGTTAATGCAAAATGGTAAGGTAATAGCATATGCTTCTACACAACTCAAAAGTACTTGAAAGGAATTATCCACCCCATGATCTTGAACTAGCCACCGTGGAATTTGCATTAAAGATATAGCGTCATTATTTGTATGGAGTTCATATTAATATGTTTACCGATCATAAGAGTCTCCAATATGTGTTCAATCAGAAAGATCTAAACTTGAGGAAAAGGAGGTGGTTAGAACTTCTTAAGGATTATGATCTGAGTGTACATTATCATCCCGATAAGAATAATTTTTTGGCGGATACTTTGAGTAGCGCGTCAATAGTTCGGCTAGCTAATGTTGATGATGTTTGAAAAGGGGTGGCTAAGGATGTCCAATTGGTTGGCTAGATTATGAGTTAGGTTGGAAGAGGGTGATGATGGTGGTGTTGTTGTTTTTGATGGTTCTAAATCTTGATTGGTTGAGAAGGTGAAAGCTAAACAAGATCTTTATCCCTTCTTGTTAGAATTGAAGGACATAATTAAAGGGGGCAAGGTGGAGGTTTTCTCCCAAAGGAAGATGGTGCCCTTAGATACAAAGGAAGATGGTGCCCTTAGATAGTTTGAAGGAAAAGATTCTTGAAGAGGCTCATGGTTCTCCTTACTCTATTCCCCACTGGTCTACTAAGATTTGTAGAGATTTGAGAGAGGTATATTGGTGGGGAGGCATGAAGAGGGACATTGCCAAATTTTTTTCAATTGTCATATTTGCAAACAAGTTAAAGCCGACCATCAAAGGCCGGGTGTCCTAGCAAAAGACATGGAGATTCCTACTTGGAAGTGGGAAGAGATTAATATGGATTTTTTGGTTAGGTTTCCCAAGACTAGAAAGGGTTTTGATTCCATTTGGGTTGTGGTTGATAGGATGATGAAATCGGCACACCTTCTACTGGTTAAGACTACATATTGGGCTAAAGATTATTCTAGGTTTTATAATCATGACTTGGTGAGGTTGCATGGGGTTCCATTGTCCATTATATCGGATCGTGGTGCTCAATTTACTTCATATTTTTGTAAGTCTTTCCAAAGGGGTCTTGGTACCAAAGTTAAACTTAGCACGACCTTTCACCCTCAAACGGATGGCCAAGTTGAAAGAACTATCCAAAATCTTGAGGATATGCTTAGGGCTTGTATTTTGGAGTTCAAGGATTGTTGGGATGATCCATTGATTGAGTTTGCTTATAATAATAGCTATCTTTCTAGCATCGGAATGGCTCCTTTTGAGCCTATTATGGTTGACGTTGTAGATCACTGGTAGGGTGGTTTAAGGTTGAAGAGGTGTCCTTGTTGGCTCCAGATCTGCTTATGGATGCTATGGATAAGGTAAGGATGATTTGAGAAAGGTTGAAAACAGCCCAAAGTCACCAAAAGTCTTATGCCGATGTGAGAAGGAGGGAGCTTGAGTTTAAGGTTGGTGATTCAGTCTCTTTGAAGGTATCACCCATGAAGGATGTGGTTCATTTTCTTAAGAAGGATAATTTTACCCCTAGATATGTAGGTCATCATAGGGTGATGAGGAGGAATGGTAAGGTGGCCTACGAGTTGAATTTGCCTAGTGAAACGGAATTGGTTCATTCGGTTTTTCATGTGTCTATGTTGATCAATTGTGTGGGTGATCCTAATACTATTGTTCCTCTTAATGTTGTGGGGGTAGTTGATGACAAATTAACATATGAAAAGGTTCTAGTAGAGATCTTGGATAGACAAGTGAAGAGGTTGAGGAACAAGGATATTGCTTCCATTAAGGTCCTTTGGAGGAATCAACAAGTCGAAAGTGCTTCATGGGAGGACAAAGTGGACATGCAAAAATAATATCCTCATCTCTTCCATCCTATTCAAGACTAAGGTACTAGTTTTAAGTCTTCTATGTGATTTTATGTCTCATGTCCCAGCCATATGTCATTTATAAGCATTCATATCTATATTGACAAAATTCATGGTGAAAATGGTGTTTTAAGTATGTTGTTTCATTCTTGTTGGTGTTGATTTCTTCATGACTACTCTTCTCATATATATGTCTTTTACATTCGGGGACGAATGCTCCCAAGGGGGAGATATTGAAACGACCCCAAAAAGTGCCCAAAAATGTTTCTCGAAAGTGCTCGAAATTGTAATTTCCATATTTCTCAAAATTCGTTCATGATAGAAAAAATTTGACTTCATATTCTTGTTTAAGGGGTCAAATTGAGTGGTAAATGCATCTAACCCTGATTTAAAGCAACCGTAGCAAAATTTGAAAATCACAAAAATGCGATTTCCAATGAGGTTTCCGCGCTCCTAGCATGATGCGCCAAGGGCGCGTCTCAGTTCATTTTGTGTGCAATTTTCTTATCTGGTCCAAGGCTTTTGGGTTTTAGGTCTAAGCCTTCCCATGTGCGAAAATATCTATATTTAGCCATATTTTACCCCCATATCATTCAAGACATTCCTAAATACTCTCTCAAACACTTGGACAATATTTCATCTCCAAATTTCAAGTTCCAAAACTCCTCCGGATCCTAAGGTTATTATTCAAGCTTGAAATTTTCATCTCCAATGTTCTTCAAGTACTCTCCAAAGTCAAGGTATGTGGGTTTCTTTTATGGGTTCCTTTCACCTACAATGCCCAAGCTTTCTTTTACCTAAAATTGCATAATTTAAAGTTGATTTATTCATGGGTCTTACTTATTATGAATTTTACTGCACACAAGTTGGGGCTTCATGAAGTTATGATTGTTTTAGCATGTTTTGAGCTAGGAATCTAAGATCTATTGTGTGATTTGATGAAGGATTTTTATGTATATTGCTTAAGGGTATTATCAAGTATCTATTGATGGTTTTACATTGAATTTTCTAGCATGATTACACTATTGAATTGCATGGTTTTACACTAATATTGCACACCTACCAAATGTTTGATAAAATGTTCGGCTAATGTGTTTTGAGGAATGGAAGGTCCAATGGAAGTCATATGAGTTGAATGACTTCATGATGATGAAAGGAATGTATATACATGATATTCTCCTATATAGTGTTGGAATGTGACTACGCCTTACTAAGGGCCCAGGTAACCATGTAAAGGGGTTTGTACCTTGATACTAACCAAGGGGTTGTGCCTTGGTAATCGGGTTGAGGGGGTCGTACCTCAATCACCAGAGGTGGTAGGGTGCGACTATCCACCAACCAATCAAGTGGTTCATACCTTGGTAACCGGGTTGAAGGGTTAGTTTCTCAATCACCAATGGTGGTAGGGGGCGACGATCTACCAACTAACTAAAGGGGTTTGTACCTTGGTAACCTATAGGTTTTATTATGATGGTCTCTTCTTACACATTGTATTGTATTCTATGTAAGAATATAAACTGAATCATTGACCATACATGTCATATTGTTAATATGTTATCTATTGCCTACTATTATGCATTTTAGTTATGATGCCTATCTCTTGTTGCATTGTATCCTACATAATTAGTACATTCAAACGTTCTAAGACATACTCTATTCCTACATGATGTTACCATGTAGGAAGCAGAGCCCCACTTGATCATCCTTCTCCATGTGGCTAGTATGATAACTCTCTAGAGCTTATTGGTGAGCCCTCCATTCTGGGGACAATGTTTATGCTCTTATGATATGTATTATGACTCCCTTTCCTTATTGTATATTTTGACTATGAGGGTGAGCCCGGTTGCTTGTCTTGGCCCCTGCTAAGTTCTATGGTTAGAGGTGTTATTGTACATATTATGTATAATTGATGAGCTTTGACTCTCTATTGATTTTTGATGTTTATTATATGAAAGTTTTCCCTTAGCCCCATTTATCCCTATTTAATATCTCTTATTGTATTTGCTTGTTTCCGTGACCAAGGATGTCTAATGATATGTTAAGAGGCTTGCTTGGGGTCCCTTCTAGTTCCTATGCGCCGTGTCACGTCTAAACCCTATGCTTGGGTTGTGAAACAAAGGCTTTGGGGTAATAATCCAATGCCCATTTAAACATGAAATCCTCCATACTTGAGTATTTTTCAACTCTAGAACTGATAAATCCCTCAATAAAACCTCTCCAAGACTTTAT
The DNA here is from genome assembly GCA_000787875.1 of Solanum virginianum. Taxonomy (NCBI): domain Eukaryota; kingdom Viridiplantae; phylum Streptophyta; class Magnoliopsida; order Solanales; family Solanaceae; genus Solanum; species Solanum virginianum. Next base: position 2,807 of record DF360819.1, on the reverse strand, counting down.
CAAAATATTCATTCAAATTCATGGATCTCTAGAACAACTTTGGATTTCAAGGTCCCAATCCATGCTTCAAGTCTCCTTCAAGTTTACTCCAAGAAATTTTCACGTTTAGGTATGTGGGTCTTCATCCATGGGTACTTTCACCCATAGAGCCCTACCTTCTCAATTTATAAAACATTACATGATTTCAAGTTGTATTACTTCTGGGTATCTCTTATTATGAATTATAAACATAAATTATGTTGGGTTTTATTAAGTATTGATTGATTATGCATGAGTATCTATCTTTATCTCATTCCATGAGTTGATTTATATCTATTGAAGTTATGCATGATGCGAACTATGAAAACTATGAATTGTGGTGTATTTTGAGATGAATTCCAAGATACCCAAAATGAGGGGTTTACTACAATATTAGTGGGTTAATTTTAATTGATTTTACTACTTCTTGTTATACTCTTGAGTTGCATAATTTTGAATAAGTGTCATGAATCCATCATGTGATTGATTAAATTACATAAAAAGAATTCCTAAGTAGTTGATGAACTATTGCTTGATTTACAAGTCAAGTGATCTCATGATAATTATGGGCTTCCTAGCATGTGTTTAATTCCTGAAAAGTATCTATGACTTTACAAGTGATAAGTTGAGCCCTATTTCAACATTTTATCCTCTTGTGAGCTATTCATGTCAAGTTGAGGGACCAAGCATGATTATTATTTTACTCTCATGTTCAAGTTCAAGTTAAGCTCACTAGAAGAGGTCAAACATATAATGAGCTACTTATGTCATGATTCATGTCTCTTACAAGTTATGCATGTTATTATTAAACTTATCATAATTTTAAGTATTTCATGGGGTTAGGCTTAGCATCGATTGAGGCTTAAGGTTGCGGCTCGACTCATAGGGTCCTTATATAAAGTCTTTAGTCTCTAAACTATGTGACACCATAGGATTATATTATTTCCCTAAATGGTCTTTACTAGTGGATCCATCTAGTTCATGTTATCATGTTTGGTTTACTTTGGCAAATAGACCACACTTTATCGAGGGGGTGTCATGCCTTGTCACCTTTTCCAAGGGTGTCATGCCTTTGATTACAAGTAGTAGTTCACTCGGTTTATGTCGGTTAGGTCTCCTCCCATATATATATGATATATTACGCAAGTTAAATGTTTTATATGCATGTTTTATTACAAACATTATTCATATATGTCATATTGAGATATATCCATTGCCTATATGTGTGCATTTTGAATATTAGGGCTTATGTGTTTGTTGCATTTCACCCCATGTACTTGGTACATTCAAAGTACTAATGCATATTCTATGCCTACATGATATTACAATGTAAGGCTGGAGCTCCTATTGATATCCTCCTCCATGTGGTGCCACACCCAAAGTCCTGTTAAGGTGGACTGGCACCCGGTGCCGATATGACTCGGGAGAACCAACCTGTGTCTATGCTCTTTCTATATATAGTAAAGGGGATTTTTACATTCAACATGCCTTTAAGAAAGTAAATAGTAATAACAAGCCAAAAGCCTCTAAAGTGATGGATCTTGGGCTGCCTATGTGCAACATGCCTTTAAGAAAGTAAATAGTAATAACAAGCCAAAAGGAAATGTATATGTCACACCCCAGATCCCATTGAGGCGGACTGGCACCCGTTGCTGATAAGGCCCGAGAGAACCATCCTGTACCTATGTGCTTTCTTATGTATTATAAGGAATTCCACCTTTAGTATGCCTTTGAGAAAATAAATAGCACTAACAAGCCAAAAGGAAAAGCATATGACTAGGCCGTTGGGGCCACGCTGTCCAAAGTACAAAATATGACCACACTTTAATTTACATAGTCTACAAAGCCTCTAAGCAATGATAGGTATCTGATAAGGGTTGGGACAGGCCCCGTCTGAAATACAAAATATGCCCACACTTTAATTTACATAGTTTACAAAGCCTCTAAATAATGACAAATGTTTGATAAGGGTTGGGATAGGCCTTGCCTCGATTAACTCTACAATACAAAAACATAAACTCTAGACATGCAAAGCTTCGAAGCAACCTGGAGCTTGGTGACTACTGCTGGATATCCTGTACTCCCGCTGGGGCGATCTACTAACACCTATACTTGCAGCATGAAATGCAGGTCCCCCGTAAGGGACCTCAGTATGAGATAATATACTGAATATGTAAGGCAGGAAATACCATATGTGAGTTGACAACTCAAGTGAACTGTGCACTGTCATATGCTAAGAGACCACCTGTAGTTATATTGTGGGATCATGTACTTTAAATTCTTTATATCACCTTACCCTCGGGCTGATCTTTTGGTAGCCACATTATTGGAGCTGTAGAATGGTGTAGGAAGCATGCGACACATAGATAACCATGCAATACCATATGATAATGAAAGAAGTGCGTTACACCATTAATGAAGTACGTATGAAATGAAACAACTCATGCACCTTATTGAGTAACAAGAACCCATGTAACTTGGCAACCATGCATGTATGAAGATTTGAAAGTGACTATGAACATAACACCTGATACTGTAATATGTATATATATATGTATATATGTGTCGGAATGTGACATCCAATCCTATAGTATATATGTGTCGGAACGTGATACCCGATCCTATAGCAAATATATATATGTGTCGGAACGTGACACCCGATCCAATAATATATGTATATGTGCCAAAACGTGACACCCGATCTTATAGTATGTATATATATGTGTCCTAATGTGAAACCTGATCCAATAATATATGCATATAAGTAAATTTGAAGGTGACTATGTATG
>DF360820.1:27892-57122 GCA_000787875.1 Solanum virginianum | reverse complement strand
GTTAACACATGAAAGCTTTTGTACAGGCAATAGTCATACTAGTGATAGTTATGTGGGACACCAAACAACAAAATTGGTGCACGAGGCAGCGGCGTATGTGAAGAAATGCTTAGGTGGAGGAGAAGAAGATGCTATTATATTCTGTGGTTCAGGTTCTACTGCTGCCATTAAAAGGCTTCAAGAAGTCATGGGGATTTCTGTCCCTTCTATCCTAAGAGAAAAAGTACTCACAAAATGCTTTCGCAACGAAACAAAAGAGAGATGGGTTGTCTTTGTTGGACCTTATGAGCATCACTCAAACATCCTTTCATGGAGACAAAGTTTAGCTGAGGTTGTGGAGATTGGATTAGACGAAAACGGGCTTGTAGACATGGAAGCCCTGAGGGATCAGCTCGAGTACTACAAGTCTACGAATAGGCCATTGTTGGGGTCTTTCTCAGCTTGTAGTAATGTTACTGGGACTTATTCTGATACAAGAGCCATCGCTCGTCTACTTCATAAAAATGGAGCCTTTGCTTGCTTTGACTTCGCAGCAAGGTTAGAGTTTAACTTCTAACAGTAGAGTACTTAATACTTATATCACGTCATTAAAAAATAACTAATTTTGGGTGTTATTTTTCATTTTGTTATGATTTTTCAGTGCACCATATGCAAAAATAGATATGAGAGCAGGAGAAATAGATGGATATGATGCTGTTTTCATTAGTCCTCATAAGTTTCTTGGAGGTCCAGGCACACCTGGAATTCTTGTAATGAACAAAGCACTCTATAGATTGAAGACTTCACCTCCATCAACTTGTGGGGGTGGTACTGTTGATTTTGTCAACCCCTTTAATGAAAAGGTAAGTTGTTTTAATGGTTTAATATATTATAAAATAATGTCCTTTTCAACTGTATTTGTGTCACAATTATGAAACTTCTTTTGGTCAATTTTTCCATAGAACTTGTTGCATGTATTTGACTGTCATTTATTAGTGACATGGGGTTCTTGTCATTTTCCTTCTAAAGAAATAACACACACTTGGGATAGTTGATAACTAGACTAAAATCAAAATCAGTCAACAAAGAATTCCAGAAAGTCAAAGTCATGTACTTTAAAATAGGTGTGAACACAACCAAACCACAAATCGCACCAGACCGACAAATCGAGTCAACCCGGAAAAAAAATTTGATTAGTAGGTTAGTTCGATTTGGTTTGGTGTCAAAAAAAAAAACCCGACTATAAATGATTTGGTTTGGTGTTAACTAAAAAAAGTCAATCCGAGACCAAACCAACCCGACATTAGAAGGTAATTTTATAAATTCAATTCTTGATTAAGTATGATTTTATTTTTTAATTTTATTTAGTACTCAATTTGTTTCTTTTTTTTCCAGAATATACAAATTCACCTTTGAAGATCGATTAATCAACTTGTTCAAATTGATATCATTAAAGAATTTGATCTTTTTGGTATCCCAACTTCTAGTTTTGTTATTTATTTTGGGGTTGTATATACTAGATGATTAATACTTTTTTGAACACTATTTTACTAATTAGTATTTTCTAAGAAATTGAAAAGCAAGTTAGCATGTAAAAGCAACTTCATTATTCATATTAATCAACTTCTTCGACTAGGAAAGGAGAATTATCCTTTTATACATAATTTTATAAGAAAAGGTTGGTTACCAAACCATTCAAAAAAACCCAAAAAACCCAAAAAAATCCAAAAAAATGTGAGGTTGAAAAACCCGAATTTTATTGGTTTGGTTTGGTCTATATATTAAAAAAAAACCCGACATAAATGGTTTGGTTTGATATTTAAAAAATCCGAACCAACCCGGTCCATGTATACCCCTACTTTAAATAATTCTTTTTGACTTGACTTTAGATTTAGTGGCATCATGATGTGACTTTCCAACAACCAACTGTAAACTAAATTAAGTGCTTCGAGTTTGGAAAGAGTAGAATATACGCTGATGTTGTCTCCATCTTTCCTTGAGGTTGTTTCCAATAGACCCATGAAAAGATAAATATTGCTTGGCTCTCATGGACATGTGCAGGAAGGAGTATTGATGCTCCTGTTAGAAGGTGCGAGAGATTAGATTTAGGGGTTACACGGAGGTAGACCGAAGAAATATTGGGAGGAGGTGATCAGACAAGATACGGTGAAACTTCATCTTAACGAGGACATGACCTTAGATAGAAACGAGTGGAGGTTGCGTATTAGAGTAGAGGGCTAATAGGCTAGTAGGAGTAGGACGATATATGACATTGTGATTAGTAGGTTAGTAGGAGCAGTGATGTATTTATATTGTATGTTGTCATTAGTAGTCCTATATTTGTTTACTTTCAGTGTATTTACATTGCTTTTATATCTTGTGTGGTCATTATCAGTCTTTATATGTTAATTTGATCGCATTTGCGTACTATCATATGCTTTCCTTATTAGTCGCTCTTCCTGTTTCCTTTCTTTTCCTTTCCTTTTTCTCCATATCTAGTTTATTCTGCTTAAGGGTTTTTGTGACAAGGGTTCACAGGAAATGGCATCTCTATGAGGTAGTGGTAATGTCTGCGTACATTCTACTCTCCCCAGACCCCTCCCACTGGGTAGGTTGTTGTTTGATGCTTGGCTCTCATGATAATTCTGAAGCTAAAAGATTCATGCTACATAATATTATCAGGACACACTCTATGTGGAGAACATTGAAGAAAGAGAGGATGCTGGAACACCACCAATCATTCAGAAAGTGAGAACAGCTCTAGCATTTTGGGTGAAAGAGTTCATAAGTCACAAAGTAATTGAAAGAATGGAGCACACCTACGTTGAACTTGCACTACAAAGGCTTCTCCCAAATCCTAACATATGGATTTTGGGAAATGTAACAGCCAAGAGACAAGCTGTGCTTTCTTTTCTCATTTATACTACAACTTACTCTTCGTCAGGCGATGGCAATGGTGGAGATAATGAGCTTTACTTATGGAGAGAGACAGGGAACAAGAAAGATAAGCCCCTTCATGGTCCTTTTGTCGCTAAGCTGCTTAATGACCTATTTGGCATTCAGGCTAGAGGAGGGTGTGCTTGTGCAGGACCCTATGGGCATAGCTTGCTCAAGGTTGATGAACCTCAGTCTCTTGCATTCAAAGATGCAATTGCGATGGTAAGTCTTCACATATGCAGTTCACTAAAATTTTCTATTCGATAGTCTTGACACGAGTTATCTTTGTAACAGGGGTATACTGGAGTGAAGCCAGGATGGACAAGGGTCAGTTTCCCCTACTACATGTCCAAGGAAGAATTTGAGTTCATTCTAGCAGCATTAGAATTCATAGCCATTTATGGACAAAGGTTCCTTCCTGTGTACCATTTCAACTGGAAGACTGGTGCTTGGACTTTCAAGAAAAAAGCTTTCAAGGAGGCACTAATAGGAAGAAATCACAATTGCAATTTTTGTGGCTCACCAATGAAAGGGTTGAACCTAGGCTGCCCCGACATTAAAGAGAACAACCATGGAGAAGGTGCTACAAAAGAAGGCCTCATTTGCAAATATGTAAAGTACCTTGAGACAGCCAAGTGCATTGCTAGCGTCCTTCCCAAGTTCCCAGCTCAGCGGTCCATACCTGAAGAAATAAACCCTAAACTAGTACCCTTTAGAGTCTAAAGTTTGAAATCACATTGCGGAACGTATACTTTTGGAAAGAGAATGCTCGTTCTCATTCTCCAATATGATCGTGCAATTGTCTAATCTTTGGTTCGGCAAATACAAGGGTTATTATATGTGATAAACTAGAAGGACACGATGGCATGAGTATACTAAATATTTTCCTTTTTCCTTACGATTGTTATGAAATTCATGTTTAATCCATTGGAAACAGTGTGTTCATGATCTAGTATCTTCTGCTTATGGGACTTGATTTTTGAGACGACATTTTTCAGAAATAACCTCTCTATCTCTATTACCTTCCCCAGACCCCACTTGTGGGATTCCACTGAGTATGTTGTTGTTATAACAGTGTGTTCATTCTCGTCGTTGGGAAATATCATGCCATAAACTAGAAGGATACGATGGCATGAAAATTTATTAGAATAGGAAGAAGAGATTGGGGCTAACGCTCTCTCTTTTTGCATCTTCTTGATACCTTTAATGAATCATCTTCATAAACAAAAAATAAATAAATAAAAACTACAAAGAAGAGTGACATTGAAGATTTAGGTAGCCCACAAGCAATTTACCAATACCTTAAAACAGTTTTACTCCTAAATTCCAATATACCATCATTTGTTTACAAAGATGAGTAATGAAAAAAGAATTGATGGAAGAGGGACTGGGGAGTGGGCGAACGATGGAGAAGAGAGTCATAATGCATATGTACCAAGAGACTTAATCACTAGTTTAATGTAAAAGAAATTTTTTTTAGCTAAATTGGCCAACAAATAATTAGGAACAGAGAAACAGTAACCGAATAAGATGGCAGAAAATATATGATTTCAGACATTTAGATGACTAGGAACAAGAGAGACCTGCTGGTTGTGAGCATACAAGCAGTACCCCTTTTATTTTCTTACTCTGGTTCTTGAACTGCATATACACTCTGGATATGGATTTTGGTAAAATGACTCTTCCAGTCTTGACCTTGCTCGACCTTTGACTCCCGGGGGAGCACCAGCTCTTTTTCTTGGAGCACCTTGCCTATAAATTGCAACAAATGTAATGATTTAATTAAAAGTCTGGAATTTATCAGTCATCAAGCAAACAACATGGTTATAATTGTTGAAGGCTTTACAATTCTCTCCAAAACAGTTTACAACCAGTTGTTCTTTGCTAGTGACATAAGTTTCTAGAAACAGGCTGAAAAGTGCCATTAAATCAAGAAAAAAATTTAATATGAGTAATTGATAGTTTTTCTTTGGAAATACTTTGACAAGATTTCTAGCTTTAGATTAAGATTTCTGTTGCCTGAATTAGAATGATCTAATATGTACTACCAGAATGCAAAGAACAAGTGCCATGACAAAATGTGAATATCATATTCAAACCAAAATCTTAAACAATAGGTAAATAATCCAAAATCATTTACATGAAGATAACTTACTTATTTTTGGATTTCCTTGTTTTTCTTATCTTTTTTCTCTCAACTATATTCTAAGGATCTCACTAAGGCTCAACAGGTGAAAGAATGGACTTGGGATAAGATATAAGTTCAAGAAGACAAGAAAGGTGGTTTGAAATAAAGTAAGCAAGCTCAACAGACTGGGATGCCGGCATAAAGCTGGAGTTAGTAGCTCGATCGATTGCTATGAAAGACAAACCAAAGCAATAAAACAAATATATAATTAACATAGACCAGAATGCAAAGAAAATGATTATGAGAGAGAACCAATATGTGAGGTAACGAACTTACCAAATTCTGGTGCTCGTACTATGTGAAAGAATCTAAGTTTTCTCTTCTTCTTTTTGGTGTGCGCATGTGAGTTTGTGTGTGCGCGTGCGCGCACGCGTGCTGGGGGTTTGACCATATGAACCCCTTTAGAAGCTCCGGTACAGTCGATGTGGGAGGTGATACATATCCAACATAAAATGGTTTGTTTCCTACCAGTTATTACTTCTAGGGCTTATTGTTATACCCAAGTAAGGAAAACAGAGAGAATAAGCTATCAACAGACACAATTACATGAGCAAATGCAACCAATAATGTGAGTAGCCATTACATATGTATCACCTGTTCTTATGCAAATGCCTGACAAGATGTGAAAATGATGGTCCATCAAGCTGACCAGCTTCCCGCTTATCAAATATTTCAACTAGCCCTTTCCTGCATGATTTAGCAGATAATTATGTTGCTATTAATATGTAGACGAAGAGGCCAAGGCCACAAAACTTAATCTAATTTTAACAGCTCTAATGACTTCTTTATGACTCTTCCTATGAGAATACTGAACTGTTTTCCAAACAGCAGAGATGGATCCAAAATTTAAGCTTTATGGGTTCAATATTTAATATTTTTCAATTGAGCCCATTATTTGTTTAAAGTAACGGGTTTCATGTCTACTATTTGTTGCAATTTTCGTAAATTTTACGCGTAAATTGCCGCATTGAAAGTACTAGATTCATATAAACCCGGTACTAAAACTCTACATCCGCTTCCGCCAAACAGCACTTCTAACATGCCAGTCACGGGGGGGCCAACTTTCATATTCTCAAAGCATTTCCTCATTTCAAGGTGAACCTTTCAGCTATTTCTACCCTGTTTACTCATAGCTTCTTTGTGAAGCATTAAAATATGAAGGATGGTTGATTTGTGTCCTAAATGAAGGCAATGGTAACATCTCAAAAGAAAAATACCAAGCTTACCTTGAAAAATCACCCTTCTAAAATTAATTGATAAAATCAAGCCAAAAATTTTACTTGCAAACCACGCTCATTGAAACTCTCTACCAACAAGAAACAACTGCGAACAACAACATACCCAGTGTAATCCCACAAGTGGAGTGTAGAGAGGGTAGAGGTGTACCCAGACTTTACCTCTGCTCAAGGAAGTTTTTTTTAAAAGATTAAGCAGGTCGAAAAAAGAAATAACGGGGATGAAGAAGTCATAGCGAAGGAGAAACAACTGTGAATTTTTCATTAATTGCTTGAGTACCTATCTGGAGTGATTGTTTTCCGGTGGCCTAAGAATCTTCGGTGCCCCTCAACTGTTCTTGCCATATTACCTGAGTGTGATGGAATGAAAACATCACCCTCTACAGAGATTAGATAATCGAGTGCTGCAGTTTGTGAGGCATGATTTGCAAACCCTCTCAGTTCTTCAGGAGTTGCCAGCATTTCCTGCCATAAATAAGACATTTGATTTGGTAGTAAAAAGAAATTAACTTTGAGCTGCAAGACAGACAAAATGATTACGTGTAGGTTCAAACCTTGAAAACAACATTTGGAAAGTGCGATTTGAGCTCTGAGAGACGACTGTTACCACCATAAATTTCTCCAGCGGCAATATAAATCAATGTTGACGGAGGATAACCAAGAGCTTGAAGAAATAATCCAACCTCCTTTGGAGTGAGAGGGCAGAAACCACCAATTCTCTGTTCGGTTGAGTTGATAACCTTAATCTTCCAATGATTTGTATTCTCTCTAGTTATGGATGAGTAACATCAGATATTATACAACATATTGGGTGTTATTCTAAAGATCATTGCAACAATAGAAGAAAAGTGAAAAGATGTAAGCAGTCTGTCCTATTACTAGAAACACGATATCAGATGTTGTAGTAGCTGCTTTCTAAACAACAACATAACCAGTATAGTCTCACAAGTAGGGTCTGGGAAAGGTAGAACATATGAAGAACTTACCTTTACCTTGGCAGGTAAAGAGGTTGTTTTCAGTAGAGCCTCGACTCAGAGAAATCAAAAACACAAAATATGAAAACATAAGCAGTAACAAAAGCAGGATAGTAAGAAAATAGAGGCATAAGAGACATCAAGTAGTAATATAAAACTAAGAATGAGAAACATAGAAATAGCAGAATAATAAAAATACTGAAAATAATACTAACACTACTAGCATGAGAGACATTTTACTACTACTTCTACCCGAATCCTCGACCTCCACAATCTCCTATCAAGGATCATGTCCTCAGTAAGTAGAAAGCTTGCCATGTCATGCCTGACCACCTCTCTGGAATACTTCTTCGGCCTACCTTTACCTCTCCTCAGACTCTCCAAAAGTAGCCTCTCACACCACACCACCTTATTTGGGTATCTAGTCATCGTCCTCTAGACATGTCCGAACTATCTTAGTCTCGCCTCCCGCATCTTATCCGCCACGGAAGCCACTTCCACCTTGGCAAGAATGACTTCATCTTTTACCATGTCTTTCCTAGTAAGCCCACACATCCATCTCAACATCCACATTTCCGCAATGTTCATCTTCCAAACATGAGAGTTCTTAACAAGCCAACACTCGTCCCCCGTACAACAAAGTCAGTGATTGGTCTAACAACTACTCTGCATAACTCACCCTTTTAAGTCTAAGTGACTTCTTATCACATAACACAACAATTAAAACAACTTTTAGTAGCAACAAATATACACCTTGACAAAGAGTGCTAAAGCCCTTACCGGCATTAATTGATTGTCACAAGATCCAATGTCTCTATAGGCTTTAGTGCCATTTATAAGGAGTGCTAAAATATAACTGTTACAAGTAATTACCTCTAAAACAACCATATTTACTGGCAATTACGCTATCACCATTAATTAATTGCTGCTGCTAAAAATCATTTTGGTGTAGTGTAAGACACCAGATGCTTTAATGTTTAAAAAATACATAGATGACATCTTTATATGCATAGTACAGTATGTATTTCAAGGGTATTTGCTTATGAATAAGTTGTACAGAAGAAGAGATTCTGAAGTTTCAGAACTCAATTTGAAAGCTCTAAATGTCAGCATGTATGTATAAACTTGTGATCAAAGAATTTTTGGCCATTCTTAAATAACCTTCAGGCCATGAATGAGACACAATACAAGAACTTCTCATTGGACTCAGAAAATTAAATAGACTGAATGTGGATTATCGCTCCTTTATGCAGATAATACAGTGAGCACAATTGAAGACATATATAGCAAAATCATAATCATATGATAGTGATGATAGGAGAGACCTCATTAGCCGAAGTTCCTCTGCTTCTGCATCAGTAAGACCATAAGTACAACCAGTAAAAGACAGCATGTCCTTCTCATATCTCAAATGGAGTGCAAGATATCTATTTGCTCTGGTTCGCAGCTGCTCCACAAGCTTCTGTGGTATCATCATCATGTTAGTAACAAACCCTATTTAGTGAGAAGTTATAGGTCTATTTTGCAAATGAGATCCAGATCATAAAAGGATGTAGATGAGCTTGTACTGCATGAACTGACATGGGAATCCTACACCTAATACAGAATATATTATTTTCATAATTTGAATGCCATCCTTAAACAAGGAAACTTGGACAGCAAAAGATTTAGTGAAACGCCATAGCAAGCAAGAAATATTCAGGGTAGTGTGCCACCAAAAGATGTACTAGTCCCGAATTGTTATCATATTTGTCAGATGATGGTTCTAAGTTCTAACCTTTCCAAGTCTCTCAATAGGAGGAGAGAAGCGGAGAGCATTATACAGAGCACGGCATCTTAATCTCTGAATATCAAGAGGCAGTTCATTGTTCGCAAGGCGAGAATCAGATTTAGCAACATGAATTACCTGCAATAATATTCAATAAGCCAACTTTCAATTTCAGACATACAATTTGGTGGATAAGGCAAGAGAAAAATGGGATCAAGTCCCACAAACAAAAGGAAATAAAAATAAAAGCATCCCTTCTGATAATAGATTTTGCTGATAATACCAAGAAATGATAAATTAAATTCTCTCCAGGATTTCATAGCTTTGGGAATAAATGTTTATCTCTGACATCTTAAGAGTAGTTAACAATATTTAAAGGTCCTTAATAACTGACTATTTTAAAATAAAAATAAAAAGTAACAAAATTTTGTAGCTAATAAATTCCAATGGTCAATTACACCTTCTATTTACAACAAGGCTTCAACTGATTGATATGTGCAAGTTTTTGGCAGTAATTCATGGATATGTTTTTTTTTAGTAAAGGTAACTTTGTATTCACAAAAAACTCATCAACAAAAGATGAGGAGGAGCATTTTACAATCCACACATGGTGTACACTTTCCTCAGTGAGGACTACTCAACAAACAAGACTTTACAGTAATTCATGGATATGTTAGCAGTTAGTACCAGCTTGAGCCGATCCAGGTACACATATAGCTTTTTAATTTATTTTCTGCCAATAGTTAGTGAAGATGTCCCTTATTTCCATCAAATCGAATAACATAATGAAAGTTACTTAGCATATTACTTACACCTTTCATAGATTCACGAATGGTCACTCAACTTCTATTTTACGGCACCAAAGTCGCCCACTATTATTTTGTTAAAAAAAAATAATAACAATAAGTCAAGCAGTTGGTTAGGTGAACACCCACTAAAGCAACTCTTTCCAGTTACCTTCGGTGTGAACCAATAGCGAGATGCCACAGTAGGAGAAGTTTGGAATGATCAAGGCTGGAACCTGAGCTTCAGAATACCCTTTGATGATTGAGACTTGAGAGATAGATAACTTGGCAGAATTCTACAACACACTCAACTTATTCTAGAACCTTTCCGCCTCTGAAGACAGTATTGTATGCAAGTGGATAAAATAGGGAGATTCTCAGTCAAGTCAGCCTACAAAGAGTTTAATCATTCCAACAACCAGCTTAGTTGTTCGCCCTGGAAACTAATCTGGGAAGTCAGAATTCCTCTCAAGGTTCTGTTTCACTTAGCTCGTGGCCAGCAAAGAAGTTATAACTCATGAACATTTAGGAAAAAAGGGCTTCCACCTATGCTCTAGATGTTACATGTGTGGAGAAGAAATATAAACAATCAACCATCCATTTTTTGCATTGCAAGCTTACTGACCACCTTGGAAGGATTTTCCTTAATTTAAAGGGAATCATGCAGGTGATGCCAAGAGATACACTTGGAAGTGCTGGAACGAATACAACACTCACTAGAAACAGAAAGAAAGATGGAAGATTGTCCCTACTTGCATTTGGTGGACAGTTTGAAAAGATAGAAATCAAAAGTGCCTTTGAAGACAATGCTAGCTCTATCCAGAAAGTGAAGATGAAGTATTTAGCCCTTTTCTATTTTTGGTGTAAACAAGGATATATGGAAGATATAGAATCCTTAGATGATGTTCTACGATCCGTGTAAGTAGTTTTTAGTTCAGAACATCTTCCTATATTCCCTTTTGTAATTATGGACAGCTGCAGTTTTTATGTTGCAGAAAATAGCTAAAAAAAAAAAAGAATCACTCAACTTTGCTTAAGTATGAAAAAAAAGTCACTAAACTATTTGGCGTAGCCAAAAAACACTGAACTTTGAGCAAGTATTACAGAAAGTCACTACACAATTTTCAGTGTAACCAAAAAGTCATTCAACTTTATCTAATTATCATATAAAATCTCTTGTTTTCTCCAAATGATTTTTTGTGACACTTGGGCAAAGTTGAGACTTTTATTTTACTAAAATAGTTTAGTGGCTTTCCTGATACTTGAGTGATTTTTTTACAAAAATAGTATAGTGATTTTCATACAACAAAGAGAGTTTGGTGACCATTTATAAAATTGACCCTCATATAAACATCGGAGGGTTTGTTGTGTAAATGTCGTTTGAAAAGAGAGAAATATTCTGAATGGCTAAGACCACCATGAACACTACTAACACGTTATCCATACGTATATGTAATACTTAAGAACACATTATCATAACAACTTCGTTAACGACACCATGTTCCACGGTCTTCCACTTACATATTAACAACTTCCATGACAGCAAGGAAGGGCAACAAGGTAGCAACAATTTCTTGATTTGGGGTCCATTGCAAGAGAGAGGTTAAGATAATCTACCTTTTCAAAAAAAAAAAGTGATAGGAAGAAGATTTTACATGCCTGATGCTCCTTCCACAATTGAGCCATTTCTTCATAGTAACCCACTCCTGACCATGACGTAAAGTGCTTCCTAACTCGAGGTAAAGATTCTACTTCTTTGGGAAGCTCTTTAATAATGATGAGATCTCCTTGTAATGCTTTGATGAAATGGTTCTCATCAAATATATCTGAAAATGTACTGTACATTAGCCCATTAGAACAAATAAGAATAAGTATGTTAGATAAAGTAAAAACTTTTTAAAAAAAAGTTGATAGAGATAAAGCACTCATCAGACATTCTACAAGAACCAAGAAAAAAGTCCTAGAGTCTCAACTTGAAAGAAATGGATCTCAGGCCTAACTCAACCTCAAAAGCTAGCTCATGAAAGGATTAACTAAGTTCATATGAGTAGGCCAAACATCTGTAATGCGGGCAATTTAATTTGGAGGCTAAACATTGGGTGTGATGGGCCCTTCTCTAATACCATGTGGAAAAATGAATCTAGACCTAACTCGACCTCAAAATCTAGCTCATGAGGAGAGAATTTCCCAAGTCTATATAAGGAGATCACCTATCTAATCAATACATTACATAAATAAACACTGAAAGAATAAGAAGCCATGTGAAATTGTAAGATATATAGTACAGAACAAAATATGACCTTGAATCTTGCCAGAATGAACGCTTGTCCAATTGAGGAATTACCAAAGTTGCATTCATCACATGTGCCACTGCCACCATGTCAGCTATCTGTAAGAACAAAGAAGTGAAATGACAAATTAAGACTGAAGAGGAAAGTACTTTATTAACTAATAAATGTGTGGACACGTTTGCTTAAAGAAAGGGCATGACCAGAATGACATTTCAATAATCAGACGTGACTACATGACCAGAATGACATTTCAATAATCAGACGTGACTACATCCAACAACATAATGATTCATGAGTCAGCACTTCTGAAATCATGGAATAATCACCTTACCAATGAAAACCAAATTATCAAACTTAGAAGCTTACCGAAGGAATTAGCTCTTAGTAATTCAGCTATCACTACATCTTCACTAAAGAAGAAAACTTATATAATTCTCAAGTTGTACTTCTTCAATAAAAGCTAGATTCTCTCGCCAATCATCTCAGCCTTTGTCTTATTTTTTAGTTCAGCTATTTTGCCAAAACCAGACGTAGACTATTCCTAATAATTAGTAGTGTTATATTCCCCAGCAATTAGGGACTGCTGGCCTCCCTCAATTATAGTGCTCCTAGGAAATCAAACAACTCTTCTGTTTCCTTCATACAATTTTATTTACACCAAAAGAACAAAGTCATCAAGCAACTCCATTTGACATCATGGATGGACTTAATCCTCATCTTTAAAACATTCCTCTCTTTTCATATTGTCCGCCAAATTCATGAAGGCATCATCCTCCACCATTTTTCTAGCTCTTGCTTCCCCCTCTTCTAATCCAAACAGTTGTATTCTCAGGCATGTCCATACAGTCTTCACAAGACTGAAAAACAAATTCCACAATTGGGCAATTAACTTGTAATGCAAAAAAAGACGGTTATTTGTCTCCCCAGTTTTTCATTGCACAAAAAAACAAGTCACCACTACTCTCCCCTTCTTTTACGGAACTTCATAAGTGGCCTTCCCTCTTTACTCTAACCCGGTGAAACATTTCACCTTGGTAGGTGCAACGTTTTTCCATACATTCCTCCATATCCTCAGGCCTTCCTCGTGTAACACTTTTCCCTCTTGTAAAATCTGTTAGCAGAAAATCTTCCATCCACTGAATGTTCCATTTCAGGAGATCAGATTCCGTTGTGATGCCAGAGAAGGTATACACTTCGTTAAGCAAACTAGCAGCCTCTCCACTTCCCAGTCATTGAGATGTCTTCTAAAGTTGAAATTCCATCCATGATCAGACCAGCATTCAGAGATTGTTACGTCAGGATTGCTGCATAGTACCATAAGGCCAGGATAAATCTCTTGTAGAGGTATTTGACATATCCAGGTATCCTTCCAGAACCTGATTTTAAGTCACTCCCCACTTTTATTCTGGAATTTTCCTGCAGTTTTGTCCATAAGGCTCTGATTGCCCTCCACGGCCATCCCATAAGGACAGATTACCTCCATGGAGCACCATTTACTTATTTGACCAAACTTATGTATGATCACTTCCTTCTAGAGAGCTTTTTCACCTTCAGCAAAGCTCCACATTCACTTCATCAGTATCTATTTTGGATCTTCAAATTTCTGATTCCCATACCTGCCGACTTTTGCTTAACTGAGCCACCTCCCATTTCACTGGATTGTTACCCCCTCCCCCTCTTATTGCCTTTGTCAATCTATTCAGTTTATTCACCACACTAGCAGGAATGGGGAACAGAGACATCACATATGTGGGTAAGGAGTCCAACACTGAGTTTACTACTGTTACCCTCCTTCCCAAATATAATATAAGTATTGTGCTTTCAACTAGGCCCACCTTTATGTCCTTCGATTTGCTAGGCCCACTTTTGGCACAAAAAGGTGACAAGTTTAGGGCATAGTATAAATTGTTTACATGTTACTTGATAAAATTGTCTTGTGTGATTATATGTTATTTTGTTCACAGCAAAGTTAGTCCACTCTTATTTCTTGAGCTTTTTAAGCATATATATAAACACATAACAACAAAACCAGACCAAATATCCTTGAGTCCTGCCCAAGTCTCTCCGAAAATCCAAATTATTCATTCTTTCAGACTCGTAAACCCTACTCTTCCCTCTCAGGAAAGGTTGATCTAGCCACCCGAAATGGAGAGGCGTTCCTTTTTTTTTTTTTTGAAACTGGTACCTTAAAATGAAGAGAGATTTGAATGGTTGATCTAGCCGCCCGAAATGGAGGGGCGTTCCTTTTTTTTTTTTTTGAAACTGGTACCTTAAAATGAAGAGAGATTTGAATGCAACAATCGAGGAAGCCAGAGAAGCTCTATTAAAAAGAATGGAGAGGGTCGATCAGGAGATCCCGACGTTAAGCGGAAACCAAAAAGGTGGGGCGGACTAAGGAAGCCACAATCATCAAGATTATTGAGGTGGAAACAAAGGTTGCTTCACAAGGGAGATGCTAGTCAAAGTTGACAAAATGATAGTTAGGGCTTCAAGCAAGAGCCTTAAAGTGGCAAAAGGCTTGTCTCCAACAGCCCCCAAGGCCTAGCTCAAGTGGCAAAGGGTGGAGGATTTGTGGTTGAGATCACAGGTTCAAGCCCCACACCATGCAAAGCGAAGCCTGGTATTTAAGTTGAGAAGGGTAGAGGGGCGGGCCCATTATCTACCGAGTTTAGAAGGCTGTGGTTGGTCCAAAGGGAGGGCCACAGACGGATTTCTCGGTTATTAAAAAAAAAAAAAACATGGCTAGCCAACATCATTTCCATACCTAAGAAAGATCACAAGATCAGAATCAGCGTTGACTATAGAGATCTCAACAAAACTAGTCCCACAAACAATTTTCCACCGTCAACTATCCACATCCTCATTGACAACCACCAATGAGGAGTTAATTGCTTGCTTATTAAAGAATGTAATTGTATTCTCTCTTCTGTGATAGAAACCAGAGGACATATGTTCAGTCCAAACAAACACTTTATATGTTAGAAATATTAAGGCTCTTTGCCACTACCTTTATGTTATGCTATGTTGGCCGCCATAAATGTTGTATTCTTTTGTTACAGGCAACAGTCATGCAGTCATATTATTAAAAAACGAATCTTTATGTCAATTCCTTACAAATTATTTGATCTTGTACCTTTTAAAGTGGATTAAGAGCAGATGAACTCTTATTTTTATGATATGTTCAATTTGAAGTTAACTTAGTGACCTATAGAATTTAAGAGCAGATGAACTCTTATTTTTATGATATGTTCAATTTGAAGTTAACTTGGTGACCGATAGAATTTGGTATGGCTGTAACTTCGGCTTGAGGAAACTAATTCTGCTAGTTAGCATAATACTCTATTTGAATTAAACACATGATAAGTTCCTGGTTGCTTATTCGACACATATGAATCAATTATATGTATGGTACATAATTTCATTACCTGGATTTAGATTCTAAGCTCAAAAATGGTCAAAGAATGGAGTTCTTATTCAAATTTTAAAAATCATAAGCATTGCAAGACATTAAGTTACGGCAATCATTTTTGGCATTTTCTGATTTTCCTTATTTTTATTGCGATGCATGTGAATCAATGAGTTCGCTGGGCTCCATCTACCGTTTGGATATCCCATGTTGGCTTGAAACCCCAATACATGTATTTTGAATCAACCTCAAACAGTGCGAGAAAGGAAATTAAATCTGTGCAAGGGTCAAAACAACATCAGCATGAGCAGAAAATAGGCTAGGCCCCGTAATGTTTTGATATTCAAAGTGGGAGTTACAGAAAATTCAGGACACGTTTCCTTCTTCTTTGAGGATAAGCCTGAAGATCATCTGGTAGTATCAAAGTTTGGCCTCAGGAACCCAATTTAAAATTCTCTTCTTACTTTATTTCGTTGTATTATATTCTAACGTTTCATTCTAACTTAGAATCCCCCATTGAGTTGCTATGTTTTGTTTAGGTTTCCTCTTAATTTTAATTGTTGTAAATACTGAAGTTTAAAATTAATTCAGATGCCTTGAGACTTGAGAGTTTCAAAAGAGCATTTCTTTTCAGCTAAATATAAAAGGAATTTTTCCTTTCACCTATTAAAAATTCAAGAAGTTCTTCAATCAATTAAGTTAGTCAAATAATTATTTAGTCAAATCAACGGATAATTGTGAGTTAGCAGGCATTGAGAGTGTTTAAAACCTTCTGGAAATGTTAATAAGAACCCTTAACTAGATCTTTGAAATTTTGAAAAGATTTTCTGTTAGGATCTTTTTTTAGAATTTAAGGTTTTCTTAATTTCCTTAAAAAATTAGGTGGCGACTCTGTTTTAAAAATACCATTTTGTTTTTTTTGCCATGTTTGGGTTTCGACGCTTTGAAGTTAGCTTTCAAAATTAACATGCCATTTTCTATGATGCCACAGAAACTGGACTACTTATTTAACTTTCCATGAATAGAGAAGGAGATCAAGCTGATAAGATTGAGCAAGGTCAATCTTAACTGGTAGACATGGTCCAGATCTGCCATTTCTCTCCAAGACTATTCCCAGCTCACAATCATGCTTCATTTCGTTCTTGCTGGGAACGACATTTTAGGTCCTTCAGAAATCTAATTCCCATCTCATATGACAAGTTATGACTATTTTATGTGACAAAAAATATAAATGAGAAAAGTGCTTTTCTGTATCCAGTATCCCAAATATGTCTCAAATTTAAAGAATGATCAAAATGCTAGTGTATCATTTATCTATTTCCTTCCAGATAAAAAAGCTTTGAATGGGACTGCTTTTCTTGTTAAGTTTACCGGTTCCCCACCCCCTTTTTTCTATGAATGCTATTTTTTAACATAAAGTTCATTCCGACCAGCGTATAGACTTTAATGACCCACTTTAATGTGTTTTACTTTAATATCTATTTCTAACCTGAAGGTTATAAAATGGCTCATCGTTTGTCATGCCTACTTGGTAAATGAAACCCTAGGAATATGCAAGTAGACTGTATACAAGTTACTACATGCACACTAGCATTTCCAAGTTTGAGCTGACCTTTACTTTCAGCTCGTCTAACTGTAGCAGAATAGCAAGAAAGCAATTCCTTTGAAGTTATGGTTTATAAACAAGAATGATTATGTAACATGCAGAAAATGGAAATTAGAAATCTAAGGAAAGATCAAACTTACACCCGTCCTCATTTGATTTAATCCACCATTACATTTTACAGTCAAGTAGCGGTTCCATCCTAGAGCAGCTGGACAACAAGGATAAATACTTCATAAGACTTCCCACGTAAAAAGATGCACAATACAAGAGATTCATATTGTACATGAAGTGGTGCAAGAGAGCAGCAAAGGCATGATTTTTTTTTCTATTTTTATGACTGAGAAATGTGTTGATTCAGCCTTAAACTAGCACAGGCATGAACAGTTAGAACCATAAGAGACAACATAAAATAAAATTGTGTCTAAAATAACAATGAAATGCCCCCCCCACCCCCACTCCATCCCTAATAAAAGAATCTAAAAATGAGATCTTGAGAAACTCGAGTATGTCCCTAGTACAACATAAAAGAACATTATATTAGTGGTCCCAAAATGCAATGGACACACCTTTTTCATGTTTAACTAACAGATAGCAGAAGAAGCACAAGCTATAGTAGAGGAGTCTAACCTTTGTATTTTGCAGTTGGCTTGATACATGGATGTAAACCATGGCTATTTGAAGCTTCCCAAACAGAATTGTCTTCATTCTGCAAAAGTCAAAAGAAGACATCCTCACTAACTGGAATCACTTACTGGAAATTGAACCTAAACCTCATGGTGCTCAACCCACTTCATTGACCACTAGATCCCAAGGCGGAGCTAACAAGAGCCAGGGATTCATCCAAACCCCTTCAGCAGAAAACACTATCATTTATATATGGTCAAAAGTAATTTTTTTACTATATATAGTAGATGTTGAACACCATTTAGCTTCTTTGTGTCTTTACTTTTTATATTCCGAACCTGCTCAATAAAATTTCTGACTCCGCCACATGCAATAAGAAGTCAAATTCTCAGAAAGTAACAACATATCCAGAAACTCTCCGGGCCAATGTACAAAAGATAAGCACAAACAACAGAATCACCAAAAAAAATGAAAACTACGCAATATAATCAAAACAAAACAACAGAATCACCAAAAAAAAATGAAAACTTTAATCAATTTCACAGAAAACAAACAAATACCAACCAACCTCTTCGGATTCAGACTCCTCCTTCTTCTCGGATGCTAAGAGAGGCTTTTGTTCATCTTCTACGATATCTTTAGAGTAATAAAAGAATAGGAACATTGAGAAAACAAAAAGGAGGAAAATGTAGAGAGCGAATGAGAAATGTGATGTTCTTCTAGTTGTCCTGTACTGAGTATGCCCTCTGTTCACCATTGTTTCTAATCTTTTTTTCAAAAATTTTGAATTCCTTAACTCATCAATGGCTATAAAATTTTACAATTTTTGTTGATTCAGAGTTCAGATTGTCAAATTTTGGGAGAATTTTTGGTTTGGAACTCCAGATTCAGTATTCATATTTGGAAGACGAGAAGATCACAGGGGAAAATGGCATTTTCCAACCCTAGAATTTTAGATAATTCTTATATGGGTCGGATCTTTTACACTTACTCCATCTCACTTCTTACTTTTGGGTTATTGGCACTAATGCCCTTACTAGTTACAAAAGTCTGCACGAGCCATCATGAAAAAAAAAAAATTTGCTCAAGTGATATTGATAAATTTTTAATATATTTTTAAATTAATAATTATTGTGTTTTATAATATATTTATATTATTTTTAAATAATATATATTACTTATTTCATTCCATTTTTATGTCGCACATATAAAATTTTGAGAATTAACCAAAATTTTATTTTTTTAAAATATTTTAAATCTTTCACTGTTGTAAATTATAATATGTTTTACATAAATTTTAAATAATATATGTTACTTTTTCTGTTGTATTGATAAAATTTCAAGAATCATTTAAATTTTTTATATATCTCTTAATTTGGTAAATATTGTGATTTATAGAACTTTTTATATAATTTCAAGTAATATACGTAAATTTTTTTATTATTTATATTATACTTACTTAAAAGTATTTCTATTTTTGGCACAAATATAATCATTGAAAGATAATTAAAATAGTTATGTAATTTTATTTGTCTAATTTAAAAAGAAATACTTAATTTATCATGTTGTGTTGATTTAATCTTAATTTTAAAATTTACATTATTTTAAATAATTGACTAGTGTGATATAGTAATATCACTGTTGAGGTACCCAAAAAATGATCTATTAGGGTTAATATTATAAAATCATAGTTAAAGCAACTGATGAAATAATTAATAGAAACAATATAGTAAGCAAGCAGTTGAAGCAGGCATGTCAATCATCAGTTGCTTACTTTAGCAGACAGTTGAACTAGGCAAGTCAATCGTGAGTTGCCTACTTATTTACGCTTATATATTGATAGTAAATTTTATACTCCCTAAATATCAACTTGTTTGTGCTATTTTCTTTTTTATCAATTTAAAAAAGCATTCTTTTCATTTTTAGCAACTCCTCTATCTAGTTTTGCCTGAATGTTTAAGATCACAAAATTGAAAAATATTTTGATATATTTAAAATATACTTAATTTAAGATTATTATTTATAATATTTTTTTATTATCATCACCTTATAAATTAACTCAGTCTCATTAAACAGTAGTAAATTATTGAATTACTTCAATTACATGGTGCCTACACAATCAAGTGTTAATTCTCATTTTATTGAATTAATCGATCAACTGCAAATTGTTGTGCGGAGCATGTAAGGTAACACTCGTACTTGACTTAACCTAATTTATTTGGATTCCAAATATTATTCCATTAAGGCATCTATTCTCTTCATGTAAAGGAAGAGATCAGCGAGTCATTATTCTACTTGGTTGATGTTCTTTAAAGCTTTTCAAAATATACTCTTTTTGTGTATTGAGATTCGACAGAGTCTTTTTTCTGTTGATTATCGAGCAGAGCAAGTCTAATATGTTTTTTTGAAATCGTTCTCATGATAAATTCTTTCATTTGAAGAGAACCTTTTTAAGAAAAGTCAATATATATAAGCAAGTTGCTCAAAAAGTGAGTTAAAGCTTGGAACCCTTATGGATACCTTATTCTTGTGCTAATAGTTTCTGGTTGTCTTTACAGTGAGCCCATACACGTCTTTTATTGAAATAGGAGAATTTGTGAACCAGAAATTGATTAGGCCTTTGCAGCTTTTATCTCTTCTCCTGTTGATTTTCTTTGTTTTTTGCCTCACAACAGTACAGGTGACAAAGGATTTGTCTTTAATTTGCTGATAGTTTGTGAGTCGAACTTGCTTGCTTGCTTACTACCTTCATTTTTGTGAGTTGAACTTGCTTGCTTGCATACTACCTTCGTTTTTGCTAGGGCTTATACTTCATCAATGTCTTTACTGCATTTTATGCTTTTCAGGATCTTAACCTAAGCCCTCAGTCTCAAAAACTTCAGCATAGATGAAAAAGTGTCATATGATTGTTAGGTGTTAAGTATTTCATATATAGCAGGATTGTGGCTCTATATGAAAATTATCCTGACCTACTAATAGAGTGTTCTTTCAGTCGTTGAAAGATTCCACCTCAATAGTGAATGTCTTTCTATTTTACCCAAAAAAATGAGTCCAGGCACCTTCTAATACTTTTGGATATCTTGGAGGAGCAGTTTTTCTTGAAAAAGAAGATTGAGGCCAGATTAATGGGGGATGAATTTCCTCCCAGATAATTCTAACTCGAAGGTGAAAAAATTACGACCTCCTCTTTAACCATTTTACTAAGGTGGGACAGCTCAATCTAAAAGTATCTTTAGCTAGGTTGAGCGGGATAGTATGCGATAGAGCATATCCTATCTTAGAGTGTTTCATGTTGCTCGCTATTGGGTCCAAACCTATTGATTTTTGCTCAAGAAGTGCTAATGATATCATTGAAAATGATAACATCTTACTATGCTATGAGATCCTGCCCACACGTCTATGTTCCCTTAAAATGGAAGTTGCATGTCTTCTCTCGCTCTCAATTATTGGCATAATCCATTGAATGCATTACTAAAGCTTGGAATTACAATCGAAAAACAGAGATTTTCATTATGCAAAGGAGCAACAATGAAGACAATAACAAACACAGAAGTTATCATCAATAAGGTAGGGATCATCAAAACACCAAATAATCTAATGTAAAGTTGGTTTTCAATACTAGTTATTCAGTTAAAGCAATAACCCTATAGGCTTTTGCTTTCGTATTTCTCTAACCAAATTTCCTTCTTCCCCTATGAGCAAGTCCCCATTTTATTCAGCTGGTGAGGAGTAATAATTTTTCTATATGATGGGTCGTGTGATGGAAAACTTTCTCGCATGATTTGGGGAATATTGACTTTGAATTAGAATTTTACCATCACATTATTGCATGCAAGAGAAGCTCATTCGATTTGCAGATTAGTTCGACTCAAATTGAATTCTGATCCCATGTTTGATAACCCTCTTGCATAAGAAGATCTAAAACACCATTCAAGGGAAGAAGATCGATAACAAAAGAAAATCTTTCTTTTTCAATTATATCAAACAAGCCATGGTAAGAAAAGCAGGAAAGTGAGTTGAAGAAGAAAAAGGGGCTTCAGCACAATGTCAAAAGGGACCTAGAAGGTTGTCTTCGCTTTTGGGCATTTTTTTGTAGTTCAATTAAATTAAAGGTGGTATCGGATTTAATAGAAATGATAAATTTTAGGCATGATCTATTTCACTACTTGCAATTACTTGGACGATTATATTCCTATGAATAAAACTGCAGAGTAAGGCGTAATTTAACTCCAAGAATAATGTACATAATCATTTAGATATCAATAATATTTTTACAATCGAAATATTGGCTAATTCATTGATTCTCTAGAGTAGAGTACATATACTATACTAACGCTTCTCTTAGGCTCACCTGATGAGGTAAGAAAGGACTAGTTTTTTTTCTATTTAAAATTATAAATTAAAGCAAGATTCATCTCTCCATGACAATGGACGTTAACCGATACGGGTAAGGCACAGTGACGGCTTTGCCTTTATCGTTTTGGTTAAAAAAGTAAAGTTGCCCTTTTGAAAATTTTAAATTAATTTGTTGTCCTTTTGGCTCCGAACTCCAATATTTTGTAGGAGAAATTAACAAAGCATTCAATTTTGTTGAATACACTAATGCAACCCAAACTGTTTTCAATACAACCCAAAAAAAAATTTAGATACTTCAAAAATCACTAAATTCTTAAATCACGTCTACGATTAAAAACTTAATAAGGAGTTGATTGATAGCTGATTTGAGTTAATAGAAATATTAGTAATGTAGAGATTATTTATTAGTGTATTTATTTATTATTTATTATTTATTATTAATTATTCACGTATTAATTATTCCATATTCATGTATCTTGAATACTCCTTCAGTAAAAGTTGTAGCTACTTGTAGCACACCATCTGAGTCTTGCATTTCTATTTTACGTGACACACTAATTTATTTAATCCGTTATTTGAAAACATACATTTCTATAAATTAAAATAATTTGATTTAAAAAAAAATTTATCATGAAATAATTTATAATCACACAAATTGTTTAGGAGTGTTTTGCACCACAAACTTCATCAGTCTTCATTTATTTTTTAAATTTATATCAAATTAAATGATGCCACAAAAATTAAAATGGAGAGAGTAATTCTTTTAAATTATTATCACTATAAAGGATAGTTAAAAGGGCTAAAGTCTGCCTGATTAGGTAATTTAATAGAATAAATATGAAAAATTATAATTATGATAAATAATGTGATTGTAATCTAATTAGGGGGAAAAAATTACGGGAAAAGGTCATATTTATCCTTTTACTCTAAGGAAAATACTAATATGACCCTTTTCTAAGCGTACAAAGACAATATGATTTGTTCTGGACAAGACAAGAATCACAGAAAACTATTTCAATCATACGATCTCATTAATGACAAACACACACACAAATTTCACCCCAAAAAAAAAAAAAAAACTATTTCAAACATATTATATTCCATAACACGTGTATATCATGTGTTTATAGATAGATACCTATGGGTAATTAATATTTATAGGGACAAGGTACATAGCATTTAGCAATAAAAAGTTTAGACCAAACCAATGTCAACTTGTAAACCTTAACACTAATCTTCCTCTTTAAAACTTGTTCAGGAGATACAGACATGCCCATCTTACTAATTTTTTCATACAACTTCTTCAACAAATCCTTCACACTCATCTTCCTTCTGGTAAAATGGTAGCTATTCAGAAACGCCCTTCTGGACTGCCAATATTCATAATCTCCAATATTATAGTATACTCCATTGATTGATCTAAAGCTTTCACTCTTTACAAACTCACAAGGGAAAACTGGGGACACTCTTGTAGTATGGATTGAATTGCAAGTGCTCATCCAATTAGCCATACTGTTTATGCATGGAAAAGAACGTACAATGTGTGTGTTAATTTGTTTGTATCTATAGTTTATATATAAGTAAATGCTTACAACATAATGGGAGAGTTTCTTGAGTAGTTGAACTGTATACTAGGTTTGGTAGTTTTTGTTCAACCCATTAATTTTCTACCAATAACTTTGGAGTTTACACTAATAAATAAGCACTTACTATATTGAACTTAAAGAGTCAATATTCATTTTCTTTAGGCAAAAGGGTACATCATTCTATATTGTATCAAGATGGATTTATCAAAATAGGTAACAACAACAACATATCTAGTAGAATACCACAAGTGGGGTCTGGGGAGGGTAAAATGTACGCAAACCTTACCACTACCTCATAGAGATAGAGAGGTTATTTCCGAAAAATCCTCGTAACAAAATCCTATCATTCTATTCATTAAGTAGGCTTCCAGATTGGATCGTCGCAAATAGTTACCAAGAAAGAACTGATATATCATAAGTCCAGTGCCAATGTTAAGAAGCAAATGTGCCCTTAAAACATATGTTGCATATCACCAACAAAACAAAGGCCACATGAGAAACAAACTGAACAGAGTTATCTCAATGATCCCAGCTCACAGCAAATGCAACTGATTTAATTCTTTATTTCAAATTCAAAATGACATACAGTATGTCTTCCGGTTGATAAAACCATGATTGATCAAAAATAAAGGTCAGTGATGACCACCACCACCATCTTCACCTTCCTTTTTCTTTTGTGAAGCAGCTCTCAACTGACGCTGCTCCTCTTTGTAGATTCGGTTCCTACGTTGATACTGCAGTAAAGGAAACAACCCTGTAACTAAAGAGTACAATGGAAGTACCACAAGGATTTATGAATATATTTGAGCAATCATTTTCTAAATGTTTTTGAGCTAGAGAAATCCAGAGAATTTTACCACATCAAAAATGACAACATGGATTGAATAAGTCAGTCATTGACTGCTCAAACAAGAGGAAAGTGACGATTTGGAAATAACCACATATCCATTTTTTTTAATAAGCAGAAGACGAGCATATTTCTTTTTCCTGAATTTTCCTTTGTGACTATAGCAGGTGGGGCAGCAACAGAGTAGAGAAAGAACTGCCAACTGCATAAGACATCAACAGTAGCCAATAGTAAAGGAGTTCTATATAGTCTGTCCCAGAAAAATAATGAGCTTAAGGGCACCAGTTCACCACATGAGCCCTACTTGCTCATGCACCTAACAGTTTCAATATCTCTTAATCTTCAGTTGTCCCATATATCGAAGTGACTTAGCTCTGCAATTTTTCAGTAGTTTGATCTATCGTTAGATAAACATAACATAAAAATAGGAAGAAATACCATTCCTTAAAGTTAGGAAAATTTAGGGATTTCCTGATTCAACAACAAAGTATTATACGGCCAATTTGGGCTCTTTTTGTTGTTAAATCAGAAGGGAAATCAATCAAATTTGATGAGTTCTAATCAACCAAAAAGCATTGTCCTGAAAATGACCAATAACATTAACATAAGCAGAACAAGTGGGACAGTATATTCGTTTTCTAGGAATCTAAGTAGAATTAAGAGGTGCAAAGGATCCAAACAAGCTTGATGTACAAATAGTGTGGACTGAAAACCAAAGTAACATACAGATTTTGAAATGTCTCAGTAGATTAGTAGTCCAAGAATCTAGGTAGAGCTGCTAAAGCATCCAAATAAGATGCAAAGAAGAGGACTAGGAAGCACAGACACAATACCTAATATAACATATTAGAGTCAGAACTCAGAAGTTCCCTCACATGTAGTTGTTTCCTTTTTATATTTTACTCTTTCAACGGACGAGGCCTATGATATGAAAGGGACTTTGCTCCAAATTCAACCTGATTGGAAGGGACTTTGCTCCAAATTCAACCTAATTGGAAGGAACATAGACACTAGACAGATAGCAACGCTCACATTTTTCCCCAAAAATTGGTTTCACAAAATGTTACGATTTGCAAGTCCATCTAAGTGGAGCATTTTCTACTGGCATCACCTGATTCCTATTGGAAACACAATAGTCCCTAAAACATCATAACTAGTCAAAAGAAGAGGACACTACAAAATTCAAGCCTCAGAACGACAAAGAAAAGAGCAGAGGAGGATTTTATAAACGAGCAAAGATTTCGATTTCAGTTAAGCAGAGAAAAGTATTGTTCATTGAAATTAATGATTAAGACGAGCAGAGGAGGATCGTATAAACAGGGAGAAACAATTACTTTAAGTTGAGCAGAGAAAAGTACTGCTCATTGAGATTATTAGATAAGCCAATCATATTCTTTTCTTTTCTTTGGTTTTTTATTTTTTGAGTCTACGATTAAATAGTTTCCTTGATGTAGATAATCTCTTGCAGTAGCTAAACTTGGAAAGGCTTCCATCATTTACTTCACCTATCAACATATTAGATGATTCAGCATGTCTTAAACAAGTTGAATATGAACTAAACAAACTGAAATTTGTAGCCCAACACAAAATGGAAGGAAGATTTGCTACTTCAATAGGTGGCATCTATAAACAGCTATTGCAGCTTCTTTTCTATTACTTCCACCAATTTCTAATCTAATTTCTTGTTCAAATGAGACTTATACATCTCCTCAGAACCATAAAACACTTAGCCTATGGCAGTAGCTTGAGGCACTCCCAAGAGAAAAAAAAAATAATGCTTCTAAGAAGAATAGATAGTAATCCTGATAGTGACAAGGAGATGAATTGATTAAAGAGCCATAATCAAATAAGAGGAGAAATAACTGGACAAATCAATGCACACAAAGTACTTGACTGCAGATGTTCCAGTTTAATCCTTGTAAATCGGCAACTTTCATTTCTTACATATAGCAATGCCTTTCGTTTCATGGCTTCTTTATAAATCATTTGAGAGACCCTAAATTTTTATTTTTATTTTCAATAAGAATGAGAGACCCCCAAATAAGACAACTCAAAGAGATATGTCCTGGAATAACTTTCTGATCAAAAGGAGAGTCCAGATATACAAAATACACAAAGAATGGAAATCCACATCTATTCTACAAAGAATGAGAAAAATTCTGTAATCTAAAGGTCTTGTAAGACAATCTCCCTCCACTAATTTAGGTCTATCTCGTCTTATTTTGAGACCTTCAATCAGCACACTATATCATTCATCGATCGCTTATCACATGACAAGGCTTCAGAGCACCTACTTGAACTTAAGCCCTCCTCAGTTGCTTAGCTGCATAATGTGTTTGATATGATCCAATAAAATGAAAAGACCTAGCAGACATATAATGCGACATGCTTGCAGACTAGATTTTGTCATCAACGGTATCCTTGAATTCCCCGCAAATAGAGCTTAAAGGGAACCAGTGATGGTCCATTATAACTAGTTCAAAGTAACAGCTATACTGATGTAAACCAAGTAAAAGATCAGTTGGCATTTGGACATGATCGGTTGAAATTTGAAAGGGAAAGAAAAGTTGCAGTTGGAAAAAGACATTTAAAAGTTGAAGTCATTTTTGGACATGAAATTCACTTGGAAAAAGTTGCAGTTTTGAAAATGAACCATTATTTCACTCAAAATACTCTTCTCAAACTTCGAATTCTCTATCTAAAGTTTGAAATAATACACCAGATTGATAAACAGACATTTATTTGAAATCATATTCTTGGTATGTCATTCATGAAATGGCTGGTGATTTGACATCATTAAATGCACCATTTTCCAATAGGTTTAGAAGGTTGTGTTTGGTCCAAAGGGCGGGCCATGAATAGATTTCTCAGTTATCAACCCGCCCGCGCCCTCTGTCCATTTTCCCTAATGATATATCAGATGTATTTTTCTCAACATAAAATCACAATCTTTATAAATATCTTTATTCCTTGGTATTCCAAGATAGGGTGCAGTACAAGTAAATAACTGGACTAGTATATATGGAGGTCCTCCACTACATGGCCAACCAATCTCAGCAATATTTTCTTATTTAATGTCTATATGTGCTACTTAAACTATCTTTTCAATGTGTTGTTTCTAATCCTGTATGATCTTGCTGACTGCATATCCATCTTAACAAGTTAACATCAACATTTCTATGTTAACTTGTTTTACTGATATGTTGAGGCTTAGAGGACCAATATTCACTACCATATAAGATATAAATTGCTAGTCTCACAATCATTCCATAGAATTTTCCCTTGACTTTATTAGGAATCTTTCTATCACATTGTAATCATGTAACACTTCCTCCACTTCAACCATACTATTCTCATTATATATTGCTATATCTTCATCTATCACGTCATCCTCATGTAAGACTAGATTCGAATATCTAAATTGTTTGCATTTAGGATATATAGTCTCGCCCAATCCCACTTTACTTTTGTTCTTCTTATGGGGACAATACTTAAGAGTAATTTGGTGTGAGGTATAAGGTATAATAATCCCGGGATAAAATGCAGGATTATTATATCCAGCGTCTGGTTGGAGGTATGATGTAATTCTTGGATTATTTATCCACTATTTATACCCGATGGGATAAATTATCCATATGCATGGTGGAATAACTTATCTCGCGATAATTTGTTCCCAAACAAATGACTCCTTATTGTATTATCAGCATGTATACTATTTACTTGCAGAGCCCTTACATTCCATCTTGTTCTCCGAGGTTCCAGCTATTCATTAACAAGCTGTTTGCTTAGTCATTGTCAATTAATAAAATGTCATCTACAAATAGATGGAATCTTATCTTGTATAGTACTGACTAATACAATCAATAACTAGAGTGAACTAGTAAGATCTCAAAACAGATTTCCAGTGAAAACACACAGTTACGCATAAGTCCTCTTTATCTCCTCTTACATCCCCACACCAAATTCAGCGAGGAAATGACAAAATCCATACTTGAATGGAATATAAATCTGAGAATAAGATGTTTATAAATAATTACATATTTAGATAAAAGAACTAAATCCATACTTGAATGGAATATAAATCTGAGAATAAGATGTTTAATCTCTTCAAATATATACACACCAACCAATTTCAGCTAATAAAGTATCAAATCTCTAAAAACCCTAACTATCCTAAATAGAGCTGAGGTCAAATTACGTTAAAGGAACTGCTGACTTGTTTAAATCTTCAGGATAAATGCGATTTAAGCAAAAGGTGAAAATATCCAAATGATCGAAATCAAGTAAATCGAAATGCACACCTCTTTGGAATGATGAAGACACTCGAAGTAGTCTTCTCTAAGAAGGGTACAGTCCTTTGGCTCCCTGCATCGAGACATACACTCACTGAAATCCATCCAGAAATCATAGCATCTCCCTTTGTTCCCTGTAATTCCCCATCCAGACGCCATTGGAGTAAAATCTTCCTTCCTCTGCTATGGAAATTGGCGAATTGAGATCATAATTCGGATCTCTGTTGTTAAGGGCTATAGCGGATTCATATTTGGGCCAAGACCTTCCATCTTCTACTAATTGAGGCCCAAACAAAGCAAACTACCAATTTTGATTTAGTATTGTCAAATATATTTGGGGGGGGGGGGGGGAAAAT